>PVJC01005532.1:0-58716 GCA_004026665.1 Murina feae | reverse complement strand
ATGTTGTTCTCTTTTTTGAGTGTGGCCAGGGCTGGGTGCTGCCTGCCTCCCAAGCTTGCCTACTGCCCATCTTCCTCCAGCCACCAGAAAGCAGGGAAAACCCCGCCTCGTGGTCAGGCCAGCCTTTTCCTGCTCCCTGATCCCCGGAAGGGACCTGGGAAGCTGCCAAGCAGGCCGCCAACTCTTTCCCACTCACCCGTCCCCCGCTGCCTTCCTTTCCCACTTCCCGGTGCCGCCAAGGGGTCTGGGGAGCTGCCAAGCAGGATCCCGGCCCCTGCAGCCTTGCTTTCCCGCTCCCCGGTGCTCCGCAAAGGGCCTGGGCAGCCACCAAGCAGGCCGCCGACCCTGTTGCCTCTTACCGCGCCCTGATGCCCTGCAAAGGGCCTGGGAAGCCCACCAAGCAGGCCGCCGACCCTGCCGCCTCTTACCCGCTTCCCGATGCCCCTCCAACCCTGCCGCCTCTTACCCGCTTCCCGGTGCCCTCCAACCCTGCCGCCTGTTTCCCATCACGGGTCCTGGGTCCTGTGCTGTCCCGCCCTGCAGCCGCTCTGTGCACTCGGGAGGTCCCTCAGCCTGGCCTGTGCCCTCTCGCAGTCTGGGACCCCTCGGGGGATGCCCACCTGCTGGCATGCCTGACCAGGCTGGGTGAGGGGCTTTAAGGCTGCCCACAGCTCCCATTGACCCAACGTCCCAGCAAGGCCGGCTGGACGCAGGTTTCTGTTCCTTTAAGCTGAGGTGGGCTGAGGTAACGAAACCTCCTCTGCTTCACCTCGCAGCGCAGGTCTATAATGAGACTTTGTTACTCTTAGTAAGGCAGGCCAGGCTGCTGTTCCCTTCAGCTCCCGAGGATTATATGATTGTTACATTATTGAAACATGTTTCGGAGCCTGCCCGCCAAGGGCCGAAAACAGTATCGCTTTTGCTCCTGCTGCAACGGACGCTGCCTAAACGTTTACTCAGGTCCGTGAGTGGCGGCCACCATGTTGGCTGGGCTAATTTGCATACAGCCGCTCTGATTGGCTGGTGAGCGTGGCTTACCCTGTCTCGGAGAAACAGTTAATTTTACTATTTCGCTTTTATTAGTTTAGACTAGCTGCCTATGCTAACTGTACTATTGACTAGTGTCCAATTGCATGGCTATACCACATGGTCTATTGTCCATTCATTGGAAAAGGACATTGTGGTTGCTTCCTTATGCATGTATGCATGAAGGCATGAATGTTTATGGCAGCAGCATTTGTAACAGCCAGAAACTGGAAGTTTCTTTTCAGTTTCTGGCTGTTACAAATGCTGCTGCCATTGAGTGAAATGGCTGGGTTGCCTGGGAAATCTATGTTAATTTTTGAGGAACTACCAAACTGTTTTCAAGTGACTGTACCATTTTTACATTTCTACCAAGAGTGGATGAGTCCATCTTTCCTTCTTTTTAAAAACTATGTAAGAATTAAGTAAACATCTGCTACTGTAAAAAGAAAATTTCAGAAACATACAGAGTATGAGAAGTTTAAGTTCCCTTTTATTCTGTTTCTTTTCTAGTTCATGTTATTATTATTATTAAAAGCTTGGTACATGTTTATCTAGAGCCTTTTCTTTGCATGTGCATGGCTGTGTGTATATATGTGTCTGCATGTGCATGCATGCATGTACGTATTTGCATGTGTATACATGTATTTCCATGCGCATGCCTTGTGTGTTTGCCCGTGTTTTGCTTGTGTGTGTGTGTGTGTGTGTGCATGTGCATGTGCGTACATGCACCCAGATGTAAGTGTGGTTCTATGATACCCGTTGCTCTGGCTTTATTCTCTGCACAGTGAGGCCTGGAGGTCTTTCCTTGCCAATGCTCTAGGCTCTACTGCAGTCTTTTGAACTGTTGTTGAGTACCTACTCCAGTCATCAGGGGAATGTGTTTTTCACCAAGGTTAGAATTTTACTTGCCCATCCCATGAAAGAGGCAGCTCTCTTCAAAATTTTAAATCAATGTGATACTTGGTGATGTTCCTTTTCCTTCTCATGACTAAGGACAGGCTGCCGGTGAGGAAGGGCTGCATTTCTTGGATTGATCCTGGTCTCCTGGTTGCACACAGGTGGGCCGCCCTTCCCGAGAGTGAGAGAATGTTCCATGAAAATGCCCTGGAGGACCAAAGGGCTAGGCTCCGACACTAGGCGTGGGCTCCTCTGTGTTTGTCCCAGCAGAATTGCCCAGTCCTGTACTTGGTGGTGAGGAGGCTCACTTGAGGTGAGTCATCCTGAGAAGGGCAAAAGGGCCTCACCTCTTCAACTCTCAGTTTTGCAAATGAGTTAAATTAGGTTTCTCTTTATCGTGTCAGAAATTTACCACATCTGCCAATGTGGTGAGAACTACTCTCTTCTTTAAAATAGACTGCATCAAATGGTCCTTCAGCAAGTATCTGGGGCTCTATCATTTTCATTTACATAAAATTAGGACTATATAATTGTGCACTTTGTCATAAACCTGTTTTCATGGTATTAAATATTTAATCCAAAAGTTAAATCCAAATCTTAATGGTTGATGATTTCACAACATTTCAGATATGGACATACCATAATTTAACCATTTCTCATGACTGATTGATTTTTACTAGTAGATGAAGAGTTTGAGTAGCACTGAGGGAAGAAAAGTTATCAAAATCATTCATTGTGATTAGGAGTAATACAAAAATATTGTTATTTTTGGTGAAGAAGGTCAATTTTGTATAGTTTATTTCAACATAAATAAAATGTGAATTAAAAATTTTTAATTGTGAACATGCTTAAATTAAGTTAATTCCCAGGTTTTCATAAATTTTTTACTTATCTTCTTATGATAATGCCTTCCTCATTATTTTGAACTGAACATTTAATGTTATCCTTTTTCACTTTACTCACCCGTAAGATGTCAATCTTTAGAAGATGTTGTACAAAATTTGTGCTCATTATTTGATAGCAACTTACAATTACACATTACTTGCTGGTGTAGTTGTCTCTGATATGTGTGGCTGCTAAAAAGTCTGTGTGTGCTCAGCCATTCCATAGGGGAACCTGCATTTCAGTCTATTTCATATGCACTGTCCCATGGTGTGTCATCCGTGAAGAATAAATTAGAGGCCATGACATAACCCCCTACCTACTTCAAGAGGTATTTCTAAAAAGTAAGAATACTTTCCTACATAGCCAGCGATAATGCTACCACACCAAAAATTAATCCTCTAATATCTGCATCTATTCAAATTCCCTCAAAATGTCTTTTGTAGCTGATTTGTCCAAACCAGGAACCACACCCAGACCATGCATTGTGGCCGGTTGTTAACGTCCCATTGATGTCTTAGTGTAGCCTCTAGTCTTTTCTTTGTGGAATCTCCTTATTTCAGCCACTGGGCCTTACAGGGTCCCCTTGCTTACCTGTGGTGTCATTTAACTTGTTGCTCTCTCCTCTGTATTATTTTTTCTTTTTTTATTGATTGCAGAGAGGAAGGGAGAGGGATAGAGATAGAAACATCAATGATGAGAGAGAATCGTTGATTGGCTGCCTCCTGCATACCTCCTATTGGAGATCGAGCCCACAACCTGTGCCCTTGACCAGAATCGAACTCAGGACCCTTCAGTCCACAGGCCGACACTCTATCCACTGAGCCAAACTGGCTAGGGCTCCCCTATATTTCTTTGAAGTTTCATCTATGGGGCTTGCTTCCATGCCGCTCCACCCATCTCTACTGGTCCCCAGTGGAGGATGCAGAGGCTACAATTAATCTGCAAGTTTCTCCCAAGGAAGAACGACGTTCACAACCGATCACTCAGCTTCACGACTCACTTGACCTCACAAGAGCAGTGACCCCAGAGCCTCGGGCAGTGTCCAACGGATCTATCAGACCCAGAATACATTCCATGAACAGAAAAATGAACTTGACTTGCAGAAGCCCATAGCTGGTCATATACAGGGTGGGGCAAAAGTAGTTTCACAGTTGTTCGTATGGAAAATAATATAATAATTAATTAATAACAATATAAGAGTTAACCTGTGTTTCTCGTACTCACATCTACTTTTGCCCCATCCTGTATACTTTTTATCTACTCAGCAAAAATGACCTCCACATCGATGATAATGATAATAACCACCAGGCAGGGAATAAACGCTTTGACAGTGGCTTGGTACCTTGGGCAAGCCACGTGGCTGCTCGGAGCCTCGGTTATCTCCAAGTCAAGTTTGTAATAAATGATATGAATGTCCCTTGTGGCTTTTAGCTTCAATAGATTTCCCTTCCAGTTAGTTACCTGAAGAGTTGTAACTGGTGCAACGTCCTAAGAGAAGGGTTAGACCTCAAATCAGTTGTGCTTGAGCTTGTAATAACACGCATAGGGCCCGGCTATGGTCTCACGTAGGGTCTTATCTGTAATTTTGCTCCTTGTATCTGCAAATAAGCAGCATGACAACACATCATACACCACACCACACACATACACACACATGTACACACACATGTACACACGCACACCTTTGCAGATATCATTCATTCATCAGCAGGGACAACCTACTCATGGGTCTTTTCTTAAACACCGCCCCCCCCCCCCCCCGCTCTGCACCGCTCTGCACACATTGAAACTGTATGTAGTAAATGTTCTCATCTGAGATGAGCAGTCAGTTAGAAAAACCTTTTAGGAACAAGGCAGATGTGTTTGATAGCAGGAAAAAACACACACGCAGCCAACCAAACAGCACTTCTGGGCATTCTGAGCTTTCGAGTTTTAATCAGCGTTCTCGATTTTACTCACCATCCATCTTCCCTTTTACCATTAAAAACAAATGCTCCCTTGAACTTTTGCCCTGGGAGGGGTGTTTTCCATTGTTGTTGTTTTGCTTCTTTGCATTCTTTCAACAGAACTAGGCTGCCCACAGGGGGTACCTGAGATTTGGAATAAGCGCCACTCCTGGTGTCTCTGCTTTCCCAGAAGTGACGCCTCTCTGTCGAAGCTCATTCCTACGAGGCCAGTGTGCTTGGACCCTGTGCATGTTTTCTTATCTTTTCTCAAGAAATACGCCCAAAGGTGAATCAAGCAGGAAAATGCGGGCCATCATCTGGACCAGAATTAGCTGGGAAACCTAAGCTGAGCATCTCTATTCCTCACAGAGAAAAGAGCAACTTTTAAATTAAGGGGCGAGGGGTACGTAACTGGCTCACAGACTGTCACTGGCTTGACTACTCCATGTTGATTATGTAAACCCCCTGAGCCCCGTTTCCTGCTTGTGCCGGGCTTATGAGACCAGGTGAGGGCACAGCCTGCACCTCCATTCCTAAGCCCCCCGGGGCTCCCTCCGGCCTCTGCTGATCCAATTTCAACATGACTTGTCCGTTCCACCTGCTCTGGAAGGCTTGTGGTGGCCTCTTACTGAAACATTTGAGTCCGGCCCAAGTATTTGAACAAAATCTAAAATAAGGAAAGATTCATTTCAGGCAAAGAAAATCTCCCACAATTCTAGCATTAGAGAATTTGGTTATTCCCTTTTGCTCATTTCATCACCCACAGAAAGCCTTTATTAAGATAAGCTCATGATAAATGCCCATCCAGCATCTGAATTAGCTCTGGATTCTAAAGTCCTTTCCTGTTCATTTCTGCTCTTCTTCACTAACACAAACACACACACACTATGCATATATATGCACACACCTGTGTACCCCTACATGCATCCTCATACGTTCATATACACGTTGACATACCCATACACAACACACACACGTATACGCACACACACACGCTCATGGACACACACTCTTCCTACATTCTCTTGGCATAATTTCTTTTTTTGTTTAAATATATGTTTGATTGATATCAGAGAGGAAGGGCGATGGAGAGAGAGATAGAAATATCAATAATGACAGAGAATCAATAATGACAGAGTGCTGCCTCCTGCACTCCCCTTACTGGGGATTGAGCCCACAACCCCGGGCATGTGCCCCGACTTAGGAATCGAACCGTAACTTCTGGTTCATAGTTCAACACTCAACAACTGAGCCACACTGGCTAGGCTCTGCGTAGCAAATGTCTTTTTAAATACAGGTTAATTTGTCACCCCAATAAATTTAAATTAAATTAAAATCCAGGAAGAAATTCGTTCCCATGTCTGCCCCACAAGCTGTATTACCCACTCACACACACACACACACACACACACACACACACACACACACACTCCAGGAAAGCAACTTCCTGCACTTTGTGTTTAAATTCAACTGTTAGAGCTGTTTTCTTTCAGCTGTAAATAATTTTTTCAAGGAGGAATACCTCCAAATGCCTCTTTCTCAGAGAGCATCTTAGAGCAAACATGTCAAACTCAAAGGCTAACCCAGTCCAAATAATCGAGGCATGCAGCCCACGGACCACGAGTTTGACATGCTTGTTCTGAGTTCAGTCTGTGGGTTCCTCACAAGGATGAGGAAGTAAACAAACCTCCTCCAACAACCACAGCCTACAACTTTGAACAAACACCAATTTCTATAGTAAACATCCCATAACCAATTTTGCAGCCTCAAGGGTCAGTCAACAATTCGTAGAATTATTGTTTTAATGATGACTTTACAGGAAAACTGTTTGCTCTTTGGGGAAAGACAATGAGATAAAACATCAGTCCCGACTTAGCCAAGTTCACTATCCCTTTTATTTGGATCAAACAAAGGCACTTCTGCAGCAGTCGTGTCTGCAGCTTCTCATTCTCTCAAGATCTCTCTTTTTTAAAAAAAATTAAGGTTGTTTTTGTTCTACTTTTTGTTTTTATAGAATATGTAGCATATAAGTATAGTTTGCAAAATACAGCATGTGGTTTTTAAGTTGAACAAAGAATAGAAAAGGTTTTAGGGATGTTAATAGCTAATCTCCATGGTGAGTGTGTTAGTTCACCCGTCACTTTGAATGCTTCTCTGTCGCCATGTTTACCCAGAGGTGCTGTGCTCCAGCATCTCCCTTGCCCTTGGAGGGATCATCATATTTGAGCTAAAGTTCTTGTACTTGTAAGTACTCACGGAATCTTTCTGGGTAAAGAAGATCAGCACAAGATGATTTTGTTGTGAGTCAGTTGAAGGGATCATCATATTTGAGCTAAAGTTCTTGTACTTGTAAGTACTCACGGAATCTTTCTGAGTAAAGAAGATCAGCACAAGATGATTTTGTTGTGAGTCAGTTGGTATTTCTTTCTTGACACTACATTCTGACAGTTGTTAAAAGAGAAAAATACAGTAACATTGATTTTTTCATCTACTATTCATATCTTTACTCACTGTTCTTGGGAATGGATGTAAATTAGCCAGTTTTGTTCTCCTGAAAATCAAGTGTGTGAAAGGCTTTTAAAATATATATATCCTATTGATTTAATCCATTTCACAAGAAAAAAATGCAAAATTAAAAGGCATTAAAACCACCACTTCTTTGATTAAATGATCATTATGGTTAACTGATCTGCAAAATTACAAAACACTGTTTTTTATACATTACAAATAAAAACTAAACACAGTGGTCTTTATTTGCCCAATAAAATTTCTAGGGGGTTTAAAATGACTTTTACTTTAAATATTTAAGTATGATTCTTAGCCCATTGGGAAATTTTGTTGATGTGATTAACTTCTAGGTTGGTGTAACTAATATACCCCTCAGTTCATGTCAGGCATGCCAGAACCATCACTTTGATTTTCCAAGATATGATTAAATTTTTATTTTAAACTCCCATTTCATGGGGGAAGGAGGAGAATATACATCACTTTGTACCCCACTCACCCAATCTTCCACATGTCCATTTTGTCTTTTAGTTATACTTTTGAAGTGTTTGTGCGAGGCAGCAATTTCAGGTGTTTACCTATGCCACCATCTTGGTTTTCTATAGAAAGCTCTGCACATTGACAAGTGCCGTAGACATATCAGAATTATATTTCATTATTGTATTGCTTTTTTATTAGTATTCCAGTTAAGAGGAATGGGACCAGGGGAGTAGCTGTCAGAATGAAGAAGGAGAGTGGCGATTTGAAAAGTCATTTCAGGAGATTTCATCTCGGGATATGCTGGGAGCAGCAGGCGGGAAAGGAGGACTCATAGATGCCTCTGAATCATCTCCTGGGTGGATGGTGAGAAAATGATTGGTGATGCAACGGGGCCAAGAGAGACTGGGGGGGTGGTCTCTTTGGGTGCACTGAATTCTGGTAGCCTTTGGGACACCCCATTGGAGAAAACCTGTAAGCTACATAGATGTTGGGTGTGCAAGTGAGAGGCATGGCTTGAGGGTGCAGATTTGATGGTCATCCTCAGACATACCAGATGAAACCCTGGGAAAAATGGAGTCACACAGGCAAGGAGGGGACAGTGCCAAGACAGAGCAGCTGAGCAGAGACTTGCATCAACTTTCAGAGGTGAGCAGAAGCAGAGCCAGCCCTGGAGAGTGAGGAGCAGCAAGGACAGGGCAGAGCAGCAAACACCAAGGAAAGAAGGAGGAGATCCTTGCTGGGAAATGCTGCAATGCTGACTGAGATAAGGCACTGGGTTTGGCACCTAGCAGGCCATCTGGTGGCTTTCGAGGAGTCTGTTTCAGTAGGGAGGAGACGAAAACAGCCAGGGGTCTGACAGGTGGCCGGTGAACTGTCAAGAGAGAGTATTCCCTCAAGGAGTTTAGCAAAAAGAGAGAAGGGAAAAGTTTGGGCAAAGGACATGTCAGTTTGGGGTTAATGTTTGTCATTGTTTTGTTACATTTTTGATCTGGGGAAGACTTGAACATGATTTTAACCCAAGGAGGGATCAAAGAAAGAGGAAGAGAATAAAGATATAGGAGCTAAAGCATAAAGAAGAGCCCTGGCCAGTGGCTCAGTTGGTTGGAGCATTACCCTCTTACACACACAAAAAAAGGTTGCAGGTTCTATTCCCGGTCAGGGCACATACCTATAGTGCTAGTTCAATGCCCTGTTGGCTTGTGCATGGGAGGCAACTAGTTGATGTTTCTCACATTGATGTCTCTCTCTTCCTCCCTCCCTCCTTTCCTCTCTCTCTCAAATAAATGAAAACATATCCTTGGTGAGGATCAAAAAAAGAAAGAAAAATGAAGAAAAGGCATCCAGCTTTCTTGGTGACCTACAGTTTCTGCCTCATTTCTTCTTTAAAGAGAACAGAAATGAGGCCTGACCATAGGGAGGAAGGTGCCTTCATTGTGGTGAGCACATAAAACAATGGCAAATGAAACCAAAGGTGCTTTTGTGTCAGCTTTTTTTTCCCTCTTTACATCATTAAATAAAAGTAAAGTCCACTTAATAATGAAATTCAAATCACAAGCATGTATAAAGTAAAAATCAACCACCCCTCACGTCTATCAGCTTCTCTTATCCCAGCCCAGATTTAGGGCTAAGGAGTTTACTGCTCTGCCTTCCCGAATGTATTGTATGTGCATTTGTAAGTAACTAGCTGGGATCTTACTATGACTCCTGTTCTCCAACTTGAGTTTTCATTGTATTACCCATCTTTCCATGTCCTTATACATGAATTCTTCCTTGTTCTGACAGCTGCAGAAAATTCCACTTTCTTGCAGCATAATTTAGTTAACATTCCCCCAAAACAGGGACATTTAACCGATCTCAAGATTTTTACCACGTCAAAACCTCAGCAAACATCTCTGTACACACATTTCGGCGCTCTTGTTTTTTCTTCAATACATTCTTAGAAGTGGAGGCAAATCACTGGGTCGAAGGGTGTGTGCATTTTCAGTTTTGATACTAATTTTTAGTTTGCTCTCAAAAAAAAAAAAAGCCGTACTGCTCTATTCTTCTACCAAAGTTTTAAAGAATGTTTTTTTGCTCATGCCCAAGGCAATACGGAATGGTAATCATCTTTAAGTAACTCCTACCCTGTTGATGGCTCCCTTTGAGCAGAAATGCAGGGCTATCGGGGAGCTTACTTCTCTAGAAAAGCAGGAGAGGGGTCATCTGTTGGATTTGAGGAGGAGGAAGGGGATGAAGGTGTGAGGACTAGAACCACTTTAGGAGACAGCCACTTAGGGGAGGTGGAGCAGCAACCGACCCAGAAGGTCTAAGCAGCTGGAAAGCCCAGAGGAGGTTGGGGGGAGGAGGGGGAGTCCAAACATTTGTATAAAGCCAACACAGTTAGTTATGTGACTTTTCTGGTTTGGCAGCAAGAACCAAAAAGTGGGCAGCTGGATGGATTTATGGCTGGAATGGATTGAGTGGATGGTGTGATAGTCACCTGGTGAGAAATAGGCATTTCTCATGGTTGAGTGATGATGTGGAGGTCTGCACTTGGGAGCATGAAAGGTGAGTCGAGGAGAGGGGCTGATAGAGCAGAGGGACACAGAAGGCCCAAAAGACCACAGTTCGGTGACCGTCAGGTCAGGGGCAAGGCTTAAGGAGAGTGAAGGCGTTGGTGGGGTGCGCAGGTAGTTGGTGATGACCAGAGAGGCTTTCCTGAGTTCCAGATGTCGGTGCTGCGATGGCCACTGCGGACTATGGTGAGGTGTGGGGAGGGGAGCAGGTGCTAAAGGTGGCTAGACAGCAGCAGGCAGAATCAGGACAGAGCAGGGCTGGGTGGGTCCTCATGGGGATGACAAGACAGGGCGGAGTCCAATGCCGCAAAACTCGGGTGTGCCCGAAGGAGTGAAGAGTCAGAGGTTTTTCTACTCATGACTTATTCACCGATATTTTTAGCAAAGCAGTGATATTTTGGCAACATTAACTCCTAAAACTAAATGCTACCCTAATATTTAAACTCTTGGGGTCTGTTAGGGAACTCATAAGTCAGGTCGTTTCAGGTTATTCTCTCCCTGCCCTTTCTACCTTGCTTCCCCAAGCTAACTCTCTCCAGCCCTTCAAGATTCCACTCAGGGATCTTCCTCAATGCTTGCCTTGGAGCCCCAGATTGAGCTGAGTGCCCAGTATCTGGTTTCCCAAAAGATGACCACGTAATGCGGACATGACCTAATGGGTCTGTCTCTCCTATCACATAGGAGCCTGGAGCGGGGACCTTCTTCCTATCATCTTTGAGCTTATTATCTTCCTCAGTGCTTGCCTGGGAGCCCTGCTTGTGGGAAGCTTCAGGTTGATCATATAATAAAGATTCCTTCCTTCAAGGAGCTGGAAATGCAGTCCTGGGAAAGACAGCCATGCATAAACCAAGAATGGTATGTCCTGCATTGCATTTACCCATCTCATTGAGAAAACCTCCATTCTTGAACACAGCTTGTCCCGGGCCATTCAGACCTTCCAAAGCATCCGACCTTTGTAGGCAACACTTCCTGAGCAAACTGAAGTCTGTTTTTTACCTTCTACGACAGAATGCGATTGGTGAGCACGTGTGGTCCAGTATACATTTAGCGAAGGTCGCATCTGGGAGTGCCGACCTTCCTAAGTAAGACCTAGTACAGGCTCTCCAATATTGTGCATCTCTTTCTGCGATTTGAAATATGGCAAATGAAAATCTACATCTCTGAATGCTTCTACTGTCTCACCTGATGCAGAGAGTCTGGTTCCTTGCTCACTACAACCTTCTCTCCCTCACAATCCTCATGCCACACACCGTCTTAAAGCCGAGCCCAAATTCCACCGCCTTCTGAACCTTCCTTCACTTTCAACAGAGGTGACGGTGCCCTTCTCTGAAGCATGCCCCTTATTGTCTGCTTTGAGATGGTTTTACAAGCCTGCTTTTCCCCTTGACTTGTTTATAAGGCTATAGATGAAGGGGACAAATTCCACCTTGCTCACTGTTCCCTTCCCTAAAATGTCTTCCATGTGTGCAGTTTTCCATGAGCAAATCGCTGAACACAAGATTTGAGCTTGTTGGTCTAACTCAAACATATCTGTGTACAATAGGGTGAAGGATGAGGATTTGGTGCACGTCAACAGTGTTCACAGTAAATTTTTCTTGTACTTCATAAGAAGATATTCCTCACAACCAATGCCTGACTTGTTTTTAGGTAGGCTTACCTTTTTTGATGATTTTGTTGTTTGTTTCCTCTGGGGGTTTTTTAATGTGTGGAGAGTTATCAGCGAAACTAATCTATCATTTTGGCTAAGAAATTAGCTTCATCCACACACTCTTAAAGGGAGTTGGAGTGTTTTATGGTGAACCACTTCCTTGCCTGACCTTCTTTAATGCCTGTGATAGTAATTTTACTAATCTAATGTGTCAGCAGCCTCTAATACTCTACTGGCCACTAGAGCATTTTGAAACCAACTACTGAAGGAGCAAACAGCGGAAGAACTGAAAATTACCTCTTATACTAGAGACCCACTCAAATGCCCTAGCTCCTGGACAGGCTATTTCAACCCTGGGCTCTTCCCTTCTTGAAAGTCCTGGATACGTTCTCAGATGTAGCGGGGCAGGGTTGGAGAAGATGGCCAGGATCCATGACATACAGGATGCCATATTCCGAAAGCTCTGCCTTTTTCAAGATAATCCCCCAAGTGATTTCCCCCTAAATGTTTCCCACCTACTACCAGTTCAGTGTTTCTCAAATCTTCCTTTTTCTCATATGACCTTCACGATTTTTGCCTTTCCTGCATACCACCTCTATTAATTGTTTAAAACATGATTTTTCTGCCCAGCCGGCATGGCTCAGTGGTTGAGTGTCATCCTATAAACCAGGAGGTCATGGTTCGATTCCCAGTCAGGACACATATCCGGGTTGCGGGCTTGATCCCCGGTGTAGAGCATGCAGAAGGTAGCCGATCCATGATTCTTTCTCTCGTTAATGTTTCTACCTCTCTCCCACTCCCTTCCTCTCTGAAATCAATAAAAATATTTTAAATGATTTCCTCTTTTAACTAAGGTAAAGCCTCACCTTAGTCCCCTCAATCTCACCCAAAGATCTATAAAGTAGGGGGACCTACAGCTTTGTGAATCCCTCCACTGCTCCCCTCAGATTCACACCACCATGGCCACAAAGCCTTGCACACACAGGGGGCTCTGTAAATAGTGGCCGAAAGGAGTGACCTTGTCAACACAGCCCAGAAGATCATGATCACCTTCCCACTCCTCCTTTGCTTAGTCTAGCTTGTAACGGCCTTGAAATTGGTGGTCCAAGTGGTACCACCAGTTTCTGGCCACTTATAAACTCCCAAGAGCCTCATTTAGTAATAATCTAAAAAGACAGAGTTGGTCTTCATTTTATTTATGTTGAACTATAAGAGGTATTTATGGTCTAGTTTGTATGCCTCCCATCCAGTCCTTCAGAACTGATACACACACACACACACACAATTTTTAAAAATTGTCACAACTTAAAAAAAAACAGAGTGAGACTATGAAGCTCACTCTTCAAGTAGGGTGGGAATGTTCTGTCTCACAGCTCGAAGTGTTTGCTTTAGTGATCAACCCAAGCTAGTAAACAGTCCAAAGCACAAGTTCAGCCTTTTCATGAGCCAAATTCATCAATTGAAGACCAAAATACGTGTTCATATTTGCTGACACTATTTAGACAGCTTATGTAACAACCCTCCACTCAGCTGGATAGATTGGCTAAAAGTGATATGACATCCTTGGTACAGAAGATTTTAGGTTAAAATAGGAGTTTAAATAAAAACAATGAGCTGCTTTGTAGAACAACTTACAAAATTCCCAAGCCACAAATATATTCACAAATAAAATATGTGGCCACTGCTTTAGTCCCCCTACATTAATAACACTTAGCAAGCACAGGAGTTTGCCTGTTAAGAAAATACACTTAAGTTTCCTTTGAATAGAAACTGACAAAGAACTCTATTTTCTTAAATGTCATCAAAGTGTTTATGAAATTCTTTCTTTGTCTTGGGTTTACACCTTCTATGCAAGTGACTTTCTATGTGAATTCAATGAATATCTATTGTAGTTAGAACAGAAAACAGTGAGGATCAACTATTAGAATGGACTATGTCTAGCCCATAGTAGGCACTAAATAATGGCAACTACAGCATGGATGGAACTGGAGAGCCTTATGCTAAGTGAAGTAAGCCAGTTGGAGAAAGATAAATATCACATGAGCTCACTCATTCATAGAATCTAAAGAAAAACATAAACTGATGAACAAAAACAGATCCAGAGACAAGGAAGCATCAATCAGACTGTCAAACCTAAGAGGGAAGGTAGGGGAGGGTGGGGGTAAGGAGAAGAGATCAACCAAAGGATTTGTGTGCATGCATATGAGCCTAACCAATGGACACAAACAGGGGGTGAGGGCATGAGGGGGGGTGGGGGGTGGGGTTAAGGACACACATGTAATACCTTAATAAATGTAAAAAAATAATGGCAACTATTATTATCAAATTCAGCGAACACTCACTGAACCGAAAGGTGAGAAACACATGGTAGAGCAGACATTTCACTGAGCTGGGAGGAGTCCTGATGGAGTGGGGGGCCTCAGAACCTGTCCTTTTGGACCTTGCAGGGAGCCAGAGATTCTGCCCAGAAGCCACTGGGAGGCCAAAGAAAGTTGGGCAGGAAATAAAAAGAAAAATGAAATTCTTGGTACCAGAATATAATTAACACCCACTGTCCCAGAATAGTTCACATCTGCTTTCTGGTTTTGCTCTTGAAAACATATTTCTATTAGTTTCATCCCAAACTCCAACCTCAGATGCCCCACCCAACCCTCTGAGGTCTTGGACATGTGACTTTGGCTCTGGGTCTCTAAAATCCTTTCTAGACTGTCAGGTCCCTGTTGTGATCCGTTTTAAGCTGCACTGTGGAGTGGCCAGAATCAACGTCAACCCCAAAAGCATTACCTAAGTTACGGTATCTATTCACGAGTCAGGGCTAATGCCAAATACCTCTCCTCGAGTTTCAGTCCCCCCAGATCCCAGAAAGCTCCCCTCTCTATGCTCCTTATTCTGTCCGTGTGTTGAGCTCACTTCCTAGTTTACTCATTGCCTCCCCAGTGACTGCATCTGGCTGACATTTCTGCCATCAGAGTCTACAGAAATGCCTACTCCATGGCCAATGCCCACTCAGTGTCTTTCACCCGCCCAGCCCCGGCCTCGTGGCATCTGCAGTCCGTCTGCTCTCCCAGGACGGCGTTGGTGGAAGAGGGGCCGGATCGCTCCTGGAGCGTCGGAAATCACCCGGCCACACGACGCCTTACACTTGCTGGAGGTGAGGCCATGCAAGCCTTCTTCCAGCAAGCTTGCCGCGTGATTTTAGGCATAATCGTTTGAAATTCGCTGCTCTTTCAACAACTTCGATAGCGTTTTTTTGTTTTTTTCTTTGTTTTTTTAAGGAGAAAGCGTGTTTTATTCGAGATATTTTTTAAAACCAGGAATATAAATGAAAAAGTGGAGAGAGTAGTTCAAAGCTCTAAGGACCTGGAACCTGGCACCGCTGGTGCTGTCGGCCCATCTCGGCCAAGTAGGAACTCCTGGAGAGGAGAGAAAGTCGGGGGCGGGGGCGCGGGGAGGACGCAGGAAACCGCAGAAAGGTCGAGAGTCAGTGGGGTGGCCACGGCCCTCGGGGTCGCCAGGCTGAGAGCCGTAAGGGACGAGCCGTGCGCAGCATCAGATTCCAGGCTCCAGCTTGAAGTCCTCAAGCAGCCCCGCCCCTCCTGTTACCTTGGTAACAGCGGCCGGCCCGCAGACAGCGTGGCGTGAAGAGGTGGGACTTCCGGCTCTGGGAACCAATGCGCGTGCGGAGGCCGGTCGGTCACAGGGAACTTCCGGTCACGTGATCTTAAAGACCAAGAAAAGTTTCTAACTTCGGGGTCACGTGCCTCCGTTGCCATTAGCAACCGGAGGCTTCTAAACAGCCCGTCCGCTCTCCGCAGCCGCTGCGGCCCAACCTCCTTGGTGGTCCCGGGTTTGGCTGGGCTGCGCCTGGCCTCTCCCGCTGCTCCAGGCCGCTCACTCCCGCCCGCGCCATGGTGAGTAGCGGCCCGCTGGCACCGCGCCGGGAGGCTGGAGACGCGGAGCGGGGCCCCGCGGTGATGGCGTGGCCTGCGGCGGCTTTGAGCCCGCTCCTGGGCCTCCCTGAGGAGGGGAGGCCGCGCCGGGTGCGGGGCGCAGGTGCCTCGGCCGCTGCCGCCCGGACTAGTCCTGGCTGGTCAGCCTTGCCCAGGCGGCCGCGTGGCGTGGCGTGGCGTGGCCCGGTCACACCGCGCAGGCGGATGGCGAGGAGAGCCGGCGGGCCTCGCTGCCGGCAGGGTTCTCGCTCGCTTCCAAAAGCTCCAAGTTTGTACGCGCGCACACACCCTTTGACAGCATCAACAATTATGTGTTAAGGAGCCGAGGAGGGAGGACGTGGTGGAGTCCAGCCTTCTGATGTGAGAATGGCTTGAAGAATCCAAGCCTCCCATTTTACAGCGGAGGGCGCTTGGGTGACATTTCTTTCCGTTTTGACCTGTTGAAAAGAGGCCCCGTTTCCCTGTGTGCGAAAACAGCGAGGCTGTGAAATGAAACAGCCTTTCATTCCTCTTTAGCTCATAGTTGTCAAGCTGTCATCTGGTTTAAAATCAAGACCAACTAATGGCTATGTGGAAACCAAATCTACTGTATAAAGCTGTATTAGGGGAGGTAAAGTTGAGTTACTGTAATAGAAATCTAAGAAACAGTGGCTTAAGGAATACAGAGGTTCTGTCTCTCGCTGGACAGCCATCTCTGCTCATCTCAGGTAAGTGGGTCAGTGCTGCTCCATGAAGTCATTTCAAGGTACAGGTCCCTTCCATCGTGCTGCTCCCCCAGCCCCTAGGGCATCGTTGCTGTCTCCGGGTTCAGGCTAGTCACCGCCTCCTCCAAGGGTCAGAGAAATGGGGTGTGGCAGAGCCTCCCTCCCCCACCTTCAGGCTCAGGCTTCGGCGGTAGCCCTCGTCTCTTCTCCTGACATCCATGACTGAGAAGTAGTCGCGTGGTCACACCTGCCTGCACGGAGGCCTGGGACGTGTCCCCTGGTTGGGCAGCCGTGCACCTGGGAAGAAGGGAACAGGATTTAATGGCCATCTGGCGTCCCCACCGCAAGATAACCTGTGTTTTCATTGTTGGTTCCTGTTACAGTTTCAAGACTAACACATTACTTCTCTTTCTCTCTCTTTCAGGCAGAGTTGGGCCTAAATGAGCACCATCAAAATGAAGTTATTAATTATATGCGTTTTGCGCGTTCAAAAAGAGGCTTGAGACTCAAAACTGTGGATTCCTGCTTCCAAGACCTCAAGGAGAGCAGGTGGGGACACGGGTCCTTCTGGCAGCCAGTGTGAGGCGGCTGTGGCAGAGGCCATGCAAACCACTGCCGGGATTACCGTGGTCCATTATCACTGAGAGCAGCTACATAGCCACCTGGATGTGTGAGACTCAAATTAAATATGTTCTCAAACCTGCACGCATAAGGGGTGGCAGTGGGACCACGGGCATGTCACCTCTGCCTCCTGAGTCTGTGTTTCCATCTGCAGAGTGAGGGGATGGAAGAAGTTGGCCCCAAAATTCCCTCCCAACTCAAACACTGTCTGTAGGAGATGGATTTTTTAATGCTATTGTTGATGATGTTCACTTTTGTGGTGTGGTCAGTGGTCCATGGAGTTTTAACTGAGAGAAGTTAGATTTTTTTGTTTTATTTTCGAGTCTCAAGAACGCTAGGAGAAGCAACATATAATTATCATTGATTTTCTCATAGGCATTTACTACCATGTGAATGGTTCCTACAACTATTGGAATGCTAGATAAGTAATAGAAAGGAGAAATTGTAGAGAGCGCCTGGGAAGGCACAGGAGCTGATTGTCGGCTGAGTCCAGTGACGTTGGCAGAGCCACGTCCTGGAAACACACCGTGCCAGATGCAGGGGTTTTGTCAGCCTGACCCTCAGCTGAGGCGCCAGGAGGTGGGTGTCATTATCTAAGTTCAGCCAGGCACCAGGAACGAACACAGTGATCCGGGCTCGGCCAGGAGTGACGATCACAAAGAAGCCACAAGAATGAAGAAGTGCCGCTTGATCCTTAACCATGATTTCGCATAACTTCCTTTGTCTTAAACTCTAGCAAAACTTCCTGGAATCATGCTGTATATAATAAACGCGCTGCCCCAGCTCTGGGTCACTGTCTCTCCATCAGAGGGCAGCTGTCCCACCCCGTCCCAGCTTTCCCTACTGTCTCTGTGTCTGTCTCTTTCTCTTTCTCTTAATGCCCCGTCACCCCTACTCGGGACTCGTCGTCTGCTCTCCAGCCATGCTGATCGTGGTAAAGAGAGAATACTTACAACAAATTACTTCTTCCAGGGGACTTTTGAAATTACTGACTGTGACAAGACGAATTTCAGTGAAGAATAAAAAGATTTTTAAACTGAAAAATTAAAGAAAAAAAGTAAATAATTTGGGGGAGTGTCTCTGAGCATGTACTTGTATTCAAGGATGCCCACATTTAAAGAATGAACCACAATTTAATCGCTTAAATAGAATCAAAATTGAATGCAGCTTAAGTTATTTTCAATCTGCTGTATTAATAGAGGGGATAGCTCCCAGAGAGAGAGTCACAATAACCTGTCATCCCCTCCGTGTCGCCGTGCAGGTTTCTTTTATGGTGCACATGGTTTTTGTTGTTCATGTGGAAGTTTGGGTTGTTGCATTGCAGGCTGGTGGACGAGACCTTCACCATAGACGAAGTCTCTGAGGTTCTGAGCGGGTTGCAGGCTGTGGTTCACAGCGAGGTGGAGTCGGAGCTCATCAACACGGCTTACACCAACGTGTTACTCCTGCGGCAGCTTTTCTCTCAAGCTGAGAAGTGGTACCTCAAGCTGCAGACAGATATCTCTGAGCTTGAAAACAGGTAATAAAATTTGTGCCTGCAGTTACGGCAAGAGCGGCCCAAGCACGTTCTTAAAAGCTGGTGAATGTCTTCTCGAGGCAGGTGCGCAAGAAAATTCAGGCTGGGCAGCGGCAAAGCATGGGTGCTGCGTGACCTCCTGGGTGCCACTTGATGTCCTCTTCAAAATTCTCTGCTTCTGTTCCTGGGCGTTAGAAAAGGATGAAATTGCCTTTTAGGCTATTGCTAATATTCCTTTCGGTATAATTGGTAGCCTGATCAGCATTACAACAAATCTTTAGAGATAGGTCAACTAGACCTATCTTTTAAATAGGAAATGTAAAAAATTCTTTATAATCCAAACATCATCAAAGAGCTCATTAATTTTTTAAAAACCGGCAAGCTTGAAACTCATCCTGAGAAAAGTCATGCAGAAATCAGGGAAGACTGACCTCTGACCCTGGGCTGTTATCTAAGCACAGCTGCAGCTTGTGGGCCACGTGGAGAGTGTCAGCCACACGGTAGGGCCTGCAGTAGGGAAGGAAAACCATGAGCAGGTTACTGGCGAGTAAATGAGGAGCTGAGGGAAGGGGCTTGGACGGGCAGTGACTGCATTCCCGCTGAGGCTCTTGTAGCATCAGCTCTCACCTTTACAAAGGGGGGGGAAGTAGCCAGGCGGCTCGCCGGAACCACCGTCTCTCTGGGACTGTACCCGACTTTTCCAGATGGCTCGCACCACTGTAATCCCACCTTTGTGAGGCTACTCTGTGAGAATCGGTTTGTCTTTCCTGAACATCTACTAGCTAAGGATGCATATTCTATGATAAGCTCCCTAGAGCACACCGCAGGAATACAGAGTTGCCTGCAAATTTCAGACGTATTTGTCTAACATTGTAGTTCTAGCAGTTACGCTGCACACTCGGTGGGTGGTGAGTCCTAGGTGCGGTGGCAGACTCAGGGTTGAGGTCTTGTGCTTGGACGGTGACCGTTGGTAACTCGATGTTACCCTGACGTGGGGAGGTGTGCCTCTCGCTCTGTTCTCCCAGCACGGGTGAGATGGCTTCTGGCAATTGTACTCTTGTGTGTGTGATTTTATTTTAAACTCATTTTAAATAAATGTTTTTCATATTTGCTTTTTATCATCCAGGGAATTACTAGAACAAGTTGCAGAATTTGAAAAGGCAGAATTTACATCTTCCGCTAAAAAGGTAACTTTTGGTCATTTTAAGTCTGTACCTTAATAGCCAATATTTAAAGGCCCCAAGTTGCTCGGGGCGCTCAGGGGTGAAAGTGAGAGGCCTCAAGGTAAAGCATTCGATGTAAGAGCAGGATTGAAAAATGTCTCAGACTTTAAGGCAAAAGAAGAAAAGTTTTGTGAATAACTGCGAAAGCCTGTTTTTGTCACCATCTCTCACACAACTCGCACACACACACAGACACACACACACACACACACACTCACACTCCCTGCCGTCCACCTGACTCCCGCCATATAAACTCTCTGCTCCCATGATGCAGAGCGCAGGCATGTCCGCCCACCTGCGCACACATCCTGGCTCTGTCACTCCAGAGCTGCGTGACCTTGAGCAGTTTACCTGAAATGGCTGAGCCTCGTTTTCCTCGTCTGTCACGTGGAGACCGTACTAACAGAAGCTGCTTCTCTTTTTAATCCTCATCATTTGCAATGACTACTTGTCGCCCCATAAAAAACCCCCAAATGCTGCCGAGAGGAACCTGTGAATATACACATACAGACCATTTCCCAGGTATTCCTGTGGCGCACATTTCTGGCTGAGACATTTCTGGGTCCAAGGGAACGGATTCTTTAGGTTTTTGCACGCATTGCTAAACTGCCAAGTTACGCTTCCTTTGTAGTATAGTTGCCTAAGTCCTCATCAGTATTACAGATTTTCCCAGAGTCTGGGTTCATGCAGAAATCTGTTTCTGCTCCCACAGGTTAAATGAAAGGGTAATCTAGGGTCATTTTCAATCCCAACCCTGCGATGCTAGGGTTTGCACCTGCTCTGGCTTTAAGCACCTTCCCTTCTTTCCTTCCATCTGTATTTTTTACGAAAGATAGGAGAGGATGGGTTTCATGTTTGTCTCCCATTTGTATTGGGCCCTGGGAACCAAACCCACGCGAATCCCTCGCCCGAGGAGCTGACTTCCCCATGGCATCGCTTACCCAACATCTCCACTTAGAAAAGTGCCAGCGTCCCGTGATCACACGCGACATATTCCATGCTGGTTTCAGTTCGCTGTCTCTCTTTCATTTCAGTCCATCATAGACATCATAAAGCCAAAACTTGCTCCACTTAACGAGGGTGGAACAGCAGAGCTCCTGAACAAGGTAATGGTGCCGTCATTTTGAGGGCGCAGAGCCTCCAGTCCATCCTGCCTGCACAGCTCTAGAGCAGAGACGCGGAGGAGGAGGAGGAGGCTGGGCCAGGGTTGGGTCCGCAGAGAGTAATTGGTCTGTTGTTGTACTTAATGGTACCGGTGGGCCAGAAGGGGCAGGCATACTTACTTTCTAGCAAGTCTGAAGCAGCTCTTTAAAAAAAAAGTGTTTCAATTACAGTTGACATTCGATATAACTTTATATTAGTTTCAGGGGTACAGCATCGGGGTTAGACATTTATGTACTATACAGAGTGATTCCCCCCGGCCCCGACAGTTCCAGTAGTCAACTGGCCTCACAGTTATTCCAGTCAGGGAACATACCCCTGCGCTGTGCAGTACATCCCCACTGAGCAGTTCTCGTTGCATTTTCTCATGGGGGAGTGATGAGCATGGAATTTTGGGCATCATCGATGGGCATTTGAAATTTATAATCTGTGCTAATCGGGGAATTTTACTAGTACTAAGCGGTTTATAAAATTAATTACCAATATACAAATAAATATTTTTCATGATTCCTGTATTGTCAACATTATGCTAGATATTGTTAGACAAAAAGCAGTTTAATACCTGGCCTTTTGCCCTCAAACACCTCCCAGTCTCTTGGGAAGGGGGAAGGAGTATTCTGGAAGCAGAGACAGGGAAACGCTAGTTGTTGCCACAGGTGCCACCGGGCGGCAGCAGACGCAGGGGTGTGTCAGAGGAGGACAGACTTGGGGAAGGCAGTGCCCGACGGGGCTGAAGAGGAAAGACAGGTTAGGTTGTCGGAGGGAAGAGAGGGCGTGGCAGGCAGCACAGGGAGGAGGCTGGCCGGATGGGACAGGCAGCCCTCTGATGCAGTGGTGCAGGGTAAGCTGAGAATAGACCGGGAGTCACAGGGTCAGGTGGGTGAGAGATGGCAGGGACGGGCTAGGCAAAGGCTGAGCGGGAGGCTGAGCGAGTCTGAGATGTGAGAGAAGCAGCTAGGAGTCTCAGAGCCAGCAGAGACTCCAGGTGCCACGGCCAATGCGCTGGGGAAAATGGGATGTTACCCATAACCAGGGCATGCAGGTTTTTATTATCTATTTTAAAATGAAACAAGTAACGTCAACTATTAAAAATTCTTTGGCTGAAATAATACTTTAATTTACTCACAAAGGAAATTTTAAGGCTTCAAGAAGAGAACGAGAAACTGAAGTCCAGGCTGAAGACCATCGAAATGCAGGTACCTGAGCAACACGCTAACAAACAAACCCTGAGAGTTACTTCCAGGCTCATCCTGACTGAGTTGTATTCAAACTTGACTGCAGGCTATGAACGCGCTGGACGAGAAGTCGGAGCTGGAGAGGGCGCTGCGCGACTTACAGCTGGACCAAGGCAACCAAAAGGTGAACTAAGGCAGCTCTCTCACGTTGGCTAAACAGTTACACACCGAACATTAAGTCCTCGTTACTGCTCCTCCGCCACCATCACCCTCACTCCCCCGCCGCTGTTCTACTACATGGGGCCCTCCTGGTCCGGGAAAGGCCAGTGCGAACGGCACCCACCACCCTGCCCTCCAGGGCCGAGGACACATACACAGCTCTCTTGTGAGCTCATTGGCATACAAGAGATCCGTGTATATTAAGTACATATTTTTATTGATTTCAGAAAGGGAGGGAGAGAGAGAGACATCAATGCATCATTGACTGGCTGCCTCCTGCATGCCCCACACTGGGCATTGAGCCCACAACCCAGGCCTGTGCCCTGACTAGGAATCGAACCAGTGACCTCTTGATTCATGGGTTGATGCTCAGTCCACTGAGCAGCACAGGCCGGTCATAAGTAATTTCATTATTCTCCCATGTGTATCATTTAAACTTCTTCACCAGGACTTTTTAAACTTCAAAATAAAACCTGTTTGCCATCCCAGCACTGAGACACACCCTGTCACATCTAGAGTCTCACCTCTGTCCTGCTTCTCTCCAGAATCCCCGCAGTTCATAGGTCATGTCTTACGTGTTTGGAAGTCAGTGAGCCTGCACTCTGCCATGTGCAGGACACCGTGCACTGAGGGCTGAGGGCGAAGGAGGGGGTGGGGGCTGGCAGCCGGGAGCCAGGGTGCAGGCTGGGGAGGGAGGCTGGCGTGCACCTGCAGCATCACCTGCCTTCTCCTCCTGTGAAGGTGAGTCACCATCTAGCACATCACTGTTCAGGACATCAGCATGAACTTATGCTCGCGTGTTCATTTTCATAGGATTTTATAAAGGCCCAAGACTTGAGTTACTTGGAAAACACAGTTGCCGCTTTGAAGAGTGAGTTTCAGAAGACGCTCAGCGACAAGACAGAAAACCAGAAGTGTCTGGAGGAGAGTCTAGCGACGGCCAAGCACGACCTGCTCAGGGTTCAGGAGCAGCTGAGCATGGCTGAAAAGGTCCGACCTGTCTGTGAATGTCCATGGCGTGGTGGGTGCCGAGGAAGGAAAGGACTGGGCGAGCGCGCGACAGCTGCGCACTCACATTGTCCCCCGGGTGCCGACCAGCATGTGTTCTGAAGATTCGTCGTGTCTGGGCACGGAAATTCTTCCATCTTTGGCCCTAAAATATCTGTGATGATAAAAAATCTCCACCCCTTCTGTTGTGTGGTAGAATATTCCACGGTGGCTTGCCCTTCCTGCCGGTCACTCCTACAGCCTGTCAGAGGGATGGGTGACCTTTTCTTAAGGATTCTGAACCTTCAATTTGTAAGAATTTGGGAGCAAAAATTTAAGTAATTTAAAAATCCTGAAATATGACTCAACTTTGGGATTTGGAAAGAGATTGTGTTTATTTCACCTGAAATTACTGTTTCAAATACCTTTCCCACGTCGAGGGCACAGTATGCTGAGTTATTTGCTAACATAATGTTTGGAGAGACATTACTGTTTTGTTGGCTTGTCCTTTGAAAGAATATTTTAAAGTTTGGATAGTCTTAATTTTCTATGAGTATGTTTTTTAAAGAAAACAGAAAATAATATAAGCAGAATATTAGTAAAATTAGAGCCAAAAAAATACTTTCATCAGATTTGTTCATTCCGTCCTTAACTACTACTTAGTAGTAAGCTGGCATCTTTCCCTGCGCAGGAATTAGAGAAGAAATTCCAGCAAACAGCAGCCTACCGGAACATGAAAGAGATTCTAACCAAGAAGAATGACCAGATCAAAGACCTGAGGAAAAGACTGGCAAAGTAAGCCGTGCCCATCTGCCTCGGAGTCGTCTCCCCGCTGGGTCCATGTCTTTTCATCATTAAACCTAAGCTTGTGTCCGGAGAGGTCAGGCCGGTGGGCATTGCTCTGCCATTTAGTCCGAAGCCTGCATCTGAAACAGCCGAGGAGCTTCGGCCTGGCCCTGTCGGTAATGCCCACCCCGGCCTTTAGGTACAGCCAGTCCCTTAGACTCGCCCACGACTGCTCTAGGCTACTCTTGGCAGCGGATTCAGGTAGCGGGATCTCGGGTGGGAAACGGCCAGCTGGCAGGGCAGCATTGGGCACTTGTCTTGCATGATGTCCTTGCAGCATCCGAGACCTGGTCGTACTGTGCCCTCCGGTGACAAGTTAGGTGCAGGAGAATGCGATGCACGCAGATGGATGCCGTGGCAGCATGGCCGAGAGCCTGTGCTCACACAGACCCCAGGAGGGAACTCCGTGCAGAGGGAGGTCTCAAGTCGTGGCGCCCACCACATACGTGGCGTTTGCTCACAGTCCTGGTCCAGATGGAGTCTACTAATCCGGGCCACTTTTGTCGTCAGCAGTTTTGTCTGCAAACTCAGCTGATGTTATCTTTATCAGGATTCCAGGGGAACAGAGCTAGGAGGTGAATCTGGGCTCGTTAACCCTTTACTCACTTAGCCATACCAGCTAGTGGCGTGGATCTGAATTTACATAATGACTGAATTTCTACTCTGCCATCACAGATCTAACTGTCAGATGCAGGTGCTCAAGTCTTAAGGCATCTTAGCCATTAACTGGTCCATTCTGCTGCTGCGGGAAGCCCCTCTGAGTCCCTCACAGGCCCCGCGTGCCTGGCTCTGCCTCAGCTGTGATTTAAAGTGAGAGATGCGGTGTCACTGCCGTAGTCACTAGAGATGTTTCACGTCAGCTCACCTGGTAACAGTGAAACAAGAGGGTATCATGGTGTCATGCTCATAAGTTAATTGGTATCTCTTTCCAGATATGAACCCGAAGATTAAAAACTGACGTTCTCCTCGGAAGCTGCGGTAGCGTGAACACCAGCTGTTCTCACCTCAGGCATGTATTTGAAGAAGTTTGTTGTATTTCCCTCTTTACTTTCTAATGTTTAGACTTTGCTCCGGCTGTTTAAACTGGAGTTCCTGTTTTCAGTTGCCTAAGGACAGCCTGGCTCTGGCCGTTGTCCCAAACCCCTCTCTGCCGAGTGCTCCTGGGTCTTGGCTCCCATGCACTGAGCCCCTCACAGTAAAGAAAGATGTTGAGTGGAAGAGTTCGACCTTTGCATTCCTCTGAGGGGAACCCCCTTTTAGCAAATGTTAAAGCTGCATTCTCCCTCCCTGTGCATTCCCAGGGTAAATACAGAGTTATTGAAAACCTTACAAATAAACCTTATTTTTTAAAATGAAACCTAATTCATTTTCTCTATTTGATCATCAAGAAATATGTGAATTAATTGGAAATGTAAATACCACCTATTTTAGGCAACATTTTCACCAATTATAAGGAAAATTAACAGTGAACGTGAGACTTTACTAGTAACTTCTGCGGTCTGCCTCCAGGCTGTGCTGATCAACAGAGGTTTGGACTTTTTTTGCAGCACAGCTTACCAAGGAAGGAGAGGCCAGGTGCCCCCTGTCCTTCCACAGCTGAGAACGTGTCTGGGCTCAAAATAAATGGACAGTAGTCCCCCCTTATCCACGGCTTCACTTTCCATGGTTTCCGTTACCTGCAGTCAACCTCAGTCAGAAAATATTAAGTGGAAAATTCCAGAAATAAACAGTTCATACACTTTAGGTTACACACACAAATATTGTCAGCTCTGAACAACGGGATGGACACCACTGAGCTCAGCAAAGCTGATGTTACCTCCCTTAGTGTTTCGGGGAAGGGAGTATCCATAGCCACACCACCCCTCGGGGCCTTCTGACCTCAGTGCTCTGCAAGGCGGTTGTGGGACCCGCCTCATTTGGGGGGATGTCGTCATCTTTGAGCAGTGTCTTGGAACTGGCCTCGTGTCCTTGCCACGTGCCAAATCCTAACGCAGAAGAGAACCCCCACATCAGTAAACTCAGCCAGCTTTTGTTCTTGCTCCCACTGGGCCGACATCCTTACGATCCATGCCCACAAGTGCCTTCCAGTTCCCGCCAGCCCGTGTGAGCTAGCCAGGGTCTCTGCAGCTCTCCTGGGGAGTGACTCCTGGCCTCCCCAGCGGGCCACCGCTCCTCCACACAGGCCGTGCTGCTGCCCACCACGTAATGGTTGAGGAGGAACGAGTTGGAAGTGGGCGGATCTTGGGGAAGACGGTGGTTATCCTTCCAGTCTTTTCTCCCAAGAGAGGCCTTTGAATGATTGCCAGAGGGGGAGACTGCCCTTCTCTAGCACAGGGGTGTGAGCACCTGCTAGACCCAAGGGTTCAGGGGAACTTGGGGTATCAAGGTTCTTGAGGGCATCTGCCCAAATGGGCTCACTCATGTCTGAGTCTTGTTCCTTCCCAATCAGAGCCCTCGCTTAAAGGAGATTTTGTAGGGGTGTGGACTTTGTCCCCTTTGTAACGTACCACCATAACAATCCCATCCAGGCCTGATTCTCAGCAGGTTCTGTTCTCTGCAGTTAGGTGGTAGGGGTCTCTTTAAATATCACCATATGGCATTCTAGTTGTCACGGCATCTCCTGAGATGACAGTTGGCTAGTCAGAGCCTGCCCCTCTCTTCCTTCATCCCAGTCTGTCCCAGGGGAGAGTTCTCCCCATCGGGCTTACCACCAGCAGTGAGGCCCTGCTGTCATCTGGCTGCATCCCGTGTCTCATCCTGAGGGCCTGCTTTCCAGGGCCACTTCTGGCATCACCTCTTTTAACTGGGCTCCCCTCAAAGCAGGCTCTGAGACAAAGATTTAGGTTCAAGTAGTTTATTAGGGATGTTCCAGGGAGCACTGTGAGTGGATGGGGGCAGGAGACAGGAAGGGAAGGAAGTCAGTACTGCAGGTGACCACTGTGGACCACCACCCTTAATCCCTCTCCGGAGTGAGGAGGCTAGAGCATGGTCCAGCTCCTCCTTTATCAGGGTAATGCTACCTCCGGCACTTCCTGTTCCTGGCTGCACAAGCTCCTATGGCCAAGAGAGGCCCCCAGGAGCAGAGACACCAAGAGCCTCCTCCTGGCCACCTACAGGCTAGGGTAAGCATGTGGTTCCAGGGGGAACTGGGAAGACAGGAGAGTAAACGCAGTGGACATTCTGACATGTTGGCCATACTAACCAAAGGGTGAACTCACATTCCAAGAAATCACAAACCCTGTTGAGCCTTTTCAGCCCACTGTGCTCAGATGCCAGGCCACAGCTGCCTTTACCTAGTTACAGCCCTGAAAACGCATATCCCTGGACTGAGAACCCAGACAAGACCCTGTCTTAGTGACTCAGGCCTGTCGTGGATGCTCCATCCGAATGTTGGTGAAACTGAAAGTCTGCTCCCTGCACAAGCACAGGTGAAGCCATGAAAAACCTTGATAGGCTGACCAAAATTAGGTCTTTTCTATAGTTGATTTTCTAGTACTAATGTTTCTTCATATAAATGATCAAAACTTTAAAACCAGCCATTAGAAGAATCTTTACTAGGGGACATAATTTCCTGTCTTAAGTGGTGAGTCATAAGCATTTTTTCTTCTCCTGGTGACTCCAAGTTGCTCCTACACTATTACATTGATAACAGGTTATCAAGTGGACCTGTATTGCAGGGGCCCAGACCTACTGAGGTGTGGAGAGATCTTTGCCCCTATAATAAATGGTTTGCAAGCACTGTGGTTTCTGAGCTGTTGCATCTGATTTTTATGGTTTGCACACATCCACCTGGGTCCTTTCCTATCGGACTGGCAGCTAACACTGGTTTTGATCAGTGTGCCAATCTCTGTTGCCATTTCTAATGGGCTTGGGAAAGAGTAGCTTATTATAAGCTACTGTGCATCCTCAGTGAAGGCTTAGAAACTCCTCCTCTGTGAGCGAAGTGCATAGACTTTGTGGCATCTTGGCAGCTCCATTTTAGATTGATTTGTAAGAGAACATTAGGTCAATTTCAGATAATTGCAGTTTCTGGGTAAATGATTTATTTCTCTTGCTTTATTGCACTGGCTATGACCTCCAATGCAATGCTAAACAGAAGTGGTAATAGAAGGCATCCTTGCCTATTACCCAATAAAGAATAATTAATGTTCGCCACCTTCTATATTAGATTAAGGAGGTGCTTTTCCATTCCCAGTTTGCTAGGAGCATTTATAAAAATTACGAATGGGTGTTGAATTTTGTTAAATGCCTTCTCTGTATCTATGGAGATAATGATATAATTTTTTCTTTCTTTCTGTTAATTTTGTGAGTCACTAATTTTCTAATGTTAAACTGTCCTTAGGGTGCTGAAACGTACCCTGGGTCATTGTTGGTGGGTGCTGTAGTCACCCTGGCATGTACAGGCGGGAGTGGACTCACAGCTCCTCTGTCTAGGCAGAATGCCTTGTGATTTTCCAGAAGATGAGAGGCGGGGAGGCCCGAGAGGACCTGCTCTGAGGCCATCTCCCACCCACCTGCTTGTCTTCCCGGGAGGCTTCTGATGAAGTTCCGGTGAGCTCAGAAAGACCTGCAGCATGTAAACTGCATAGTGCAGTCTAGACGCGGCCCCTCAGCAGCGTGGCCTCCCACCGCGCGTGCTGCAGTGACCCACCCCTGGCGTTTCCGTGCTGTCCTTTCTGGTGTGTTGTAGGAGGACCAGGGAGCTGGCGCCGTTAGCTTACTCTTGACCTTTGATTGCCCAAGTAAGAAGCTGCCTGAACTTAGAAGTGGCCCATTGTATCGCTACCATCGGACCCAGCAGCCTTGGCTGCTGCTCTGTGCTTGGTAATCCCCTTCAGGAACAAAGGATTGTGGCCCCAGCTACTGAAGGGTCGCTGGCCCACGTTTACGCTCCCCTTCAGAGTAACTGCCTCCAACAGCAGCCCATGGGGGAGTACAGAGCCCGGCCCCGCCCCCAGTGTGGGGCTGTCCTGGAGTGTGTCTCACCTTCAGAACTGCCCATGGGGTCCAGAGCCATTGGTTGGATCTGCCCAGTCCTGCCCCTTCCCTCCCCACCACTTACTGTCCTTTCATATCCTGCTGGGTCCTGTCAGCTGATACATTATTTACGATTTTCACCTCAATATTCCTGTGAGTGATTGGTCTGGAATTTTCCTTCCTTGTAAAGCAGCTGAAAGCCACCAATAGTGTTTCTGAATCAATAACTGATTAATATTCAACGCAACCTTCGCATTCTTTAACCAGCATTGACTTGGCTTCATAAGTGAAAACAATGCATTATCAGAGTCAAGCCCTCTTCAAGTCTTCAGGGGCAGACTGCGGAGGGTGAGGCGGTGAGGACAATGAGCAACTGCCTGCATCGCCAGCACAGCAGCCGTTAACCCAGCCAGGTTTCCTTGCATGACTGAGGCCACCCACTGGTGCCCAGGGACTGGCCGTGGCGGGGAGACGCGGGCCGCTGTCTACACTGTGGGCTGTACATGGTGCTTGTGGCGCTCGTCTCAGTGAGGCTCTCAGGGCTCAGGACTCTCTGTCTGTCACCTTGGTTTATGTTTTCTGCTTCCTTAGACTATACATTTTTGCCACATATTTTTGAACTTAAAAATATGTCTTTAGACCTTCTCCGGGGTCTAAATTGACTGCCAACCAACTCGGCTGTCCACAGCAGCAAAAATGCACGCATTTACAGCTACACACACTGTGGACCTGTCCCACAAGTCGGACCTTAAAAGTAAAATGCAAAAAAAGACAGACATCATGATTCTGCCTGTAGAAAGTGCAAAAGCAAGCTATGTTTTTCAGGTTGTGTGGACAGAGAGCAAAGCCATAAACAAAGGGTGGCTGTGGGGTCAGGGAAGGAGGGAGCTGGCTGTGGCTGTGACAGTGACAGGGACCCTGGGTGCCACAGAGAAGGTTTGAAAACAGACTTCATTTTCCCAGGGGGGAGCACAGCTCTGGACCCTCGGAGAGAAAAGTGGGGCTAGGAAGAGGGATGTAGAAGCTAAACTGAAACCTAAAGAGAAGAGGAGAACCGTGCACCCACCAAACAACAACAAAAAACATTTGAACTTTAAAAAAATACCGTAAAGACAGACTAAGAAACAGCCAGCATGAAAGCGAGGGCACGGTGCGCCCTGGGCCGGGGCAGTCTGAAGACACGGAGAGGGTAGGGTGCAGGTACTGGGCGTCTTCACTTGGGTGGTGGCTGCGTGGGCACCTACATTGTAACAGTTTGTCACACTACACACACGTGTATTTGCTGTGTTCCGTGCTCTAGAAAGTACTGAACACATGCTGGGCAGATCACGACCCTGCCGTCGAGGTGGCTGCAGGTTTAGAAACGGGCACCGCGAAGTCGGAAGCGCCCTTTCAGCAGCATGAAGTGACCCGGCGGGCACCAGCCTGGCAGAGCCGCTCTGGGCTCCTCGAGGTCATGGGAAGCAGTTTGTGTGGCATAAACAACAAAACGACCTTGAAGATTCTTTTCCATGGGCTCAATGTATTTTTAGAGAAGAAATGGAAAAGGTGGAAAAGCGGGAGTGGACCATTCACAGGGGCTTTGGGGAAAATGGCACAGGAGGGGGGCGGGGGACTCAGTGGACGTTAATGAAGCACATGCAGAGCGCTGGTGGCAGGGTTCTTCCTCTCCTGGGAAAAGGTAGCCTCGCCAGCCGCCGTGCAACGTCTCAAACTTTCAAGAGACTGGCAGATGCGTGGTTCTCCAGGCCGCCACATCTGTGTTTGAACAGCTGGGTAGATCCTGACGTGCAGCCAGGATGGAGAGCCCAGCAAGCCCCTGAGGGTCGTGTTAAAATGAGGTTCTGACTCCAAGGGTCTGGAAGAGCCTGGGAATTGGCATCCTCACCAGCTCCCTCGTGGGTCCCTGCTCGTTCATGGACCTCATGTTCAGCACCGAGAGGTGGAAGAAATCCAATCTAATTTGAGGTGTTGAGCTTGTGCAATGAAGCCGTGTGTTTCCTGGCAGAGTGGGATTCCTAGGGCTCCTCTCCCATTGTGAAGGGAAAGAACAACTCACAACAGCACAGCCGGACACAGGGAACGTCCTGGGGGGTCGCTGATTGAGACCGCGCGGCCCCAGGGACACGCTGACCTGGAAAATATTTTCACAGGGCTCCGTCTGTTCTCCACCAGGTTTCGCCTTCTAGTTGGTCGCAATTGCTTGTTCCCAGCAAAAACACTGGAGGGGAAGAAATAAATTCAGCCAACACCAACAAGAAGTACGGAGGGGTTCGTGGCTGCTCTCAGCCCGGGGTTTTCAAGCACGTGGCCGCGTCTGCCTAATGCGGGGCATCAGCTGAGTGGTCGTGGGGAGAGGCCACAGTGTTTTCCAGATCAGCTCATTTCTGCATCTGTTCTCTCTGACCTGGGGGAAAAAAAGCCTGTGTGTTCCATTCGGGCCCTTCTGAGCGATGCCCTCTTGGTGGTGTTTACCCAAATTAGTGACTTGGGACAACACAAGTGTCAATTTCCAGAGAATCCTTTCACTTTGCTCTGTGGAAACAGTTGTCCTTTGGAAGCTGGCGTATGAACAAAAGAACACGGTCTGTTTTCTTTAAAGTCACTCCAGGTCTCAGGAAGCCCTGAGCCGTCATGCATATGTGCTGGTGAAATGCATCGGTGCAAACGTATTGAGGCATTTGCCTACCATCTTGCTTTCAAGCCTTAGACTTCTCGTTTTCTTTTCCCTCATTTTTACAGCCGCCATTAAAGTCATCTGTGTCCCACCTGTTTTCTAATCATCTCTCAGCACAGCCAGAAACAGAGCCAGCACTGCTCGCAGCCCCCATTCTGTGCAGCCACCTTGCCTGTGGACCTGGCCAGCAGTTCCACGCCATCCTGGGGGCCTCTCTGCCTCCTGTTAGATTTGCCTCGTAGTCTGAATGGCTTGGGATACGGTCTCCATTTTGCAAGTGTAAGATGTGAATTCAGAAAGGTTATACACTCAGTTCCCCCAAGTTCATCACTAACACTGTTCGTTGCCTAAGTGAATGCACAGTGTTACAATGCCATACGTATATACTCCATATAAAGACTACATGAGTACATTCTCTGCAGGCTAAAGAGGGGAAGACAGTGTTAAATGACCCCCTATGAAATAATCAGACAAATTCTAAATGTTAGACATCCTGCAATTTAAACAGCCTAATCTCTTCAGCAAGTTAATAAGATGGAAAAATGAAAAGTGGGAAAACTATCCTAAAAACACCTCTATTCATAACAACCGAATGCAATGTAGGGACCCTGATTGGACCCTGGAGACCTATAAGAAGCATTGGGAGCCCTGGCCAGGTGAGTCTGATGGTTGGCGCATCAATCTCCCATTGGGGCAAGTATGCAAGGCAACTGGTCAGTGTTTCTCTCTCTCTCTCGTCCTTACCCTCTCTCTAAAATAAAAAACATCCTCAGTGAGGATTTAAACAAGAAAAACATGGGGGGACAACTGGACATTTTCACTGGGCGTACTTTCACAAAGTCTGTAGTTATTCATCAACTTAGAACATTCCCACTCATAATTGCTCTTCTTAGAGAGAATGGAAGAGAGAGAGATAGATGAGAAATAACAATGTGAGAGAAATCCTCCTGCACGCACCCTGACCAGGGCCCAGGCCAGGGAGGAGCCTGCAACCGAGGTACTTGCCTTTGACTGGAATTGAACCCAGGACCCTTTTGGGCTGCAGGCCAGCACTCTACCCATAGAGCAACACCAGCCAGGGCAGGACATGTTTCTTAAGATGCCTCTGCCCAACATTGCTCTGCCCCTCTTGTCCCCAGGACCCTGCAGAGCCGGGCACTCGCCTTGGGCTGGCCTTTCTCCCCCATTCTGGGCACCCTCTGCTGGGTGCCCCCATTCTGGGCACCATCTGTCCTTGTAAGGGCGGAAGGGCGGTGCAAGAGTGCAGACCCGCCAATAGGGATGCAGAGGAAATGCCCTGCCCAGGACCTTCCTCGGCCAATCAACAGGGGCCACACACGTTACCCCACCCACTACTTCCTGCCCCTTCGCGCTGCTGTGCCGGTGGGTGAGCGGGAAGTCCGAGTTAACTCAACTAATAAAGGCCCTCATGTTTTTGCAGCAGTTTTGGGGCTCACTTGTGGTCTTTGGGGATCACAACATCTGGGTACTACATCCCCAGCTCAGGAGCCTCTGCAGGCTCCCAACCATTCACATCCAGAGCCGGCCCCTCTCCTCTGGGAGCCTCTCCCTGGGTGTGGCTGAGCTGTTTCGGTCCTGCTGGGAGCAGTTGGTCAGCTCTTCTATCTGCTCCAGTGAGATCTGGTGCTGCCGGGCAGGTCACAGGGAGGTCACCCCTCCCACCATTGGGTGTGCCTTCCCTTGGGCCTCTGGGAATATTCCTGGATTCTCCCCAGCCCTTCACCCAATTCAGGGGAAACTGGCCTTACCTGCTGTCCTGGGCCAGGTGGGTCAGTGGTTGTGTTTTGAGGGTTTATTTCCATCTGCTGTCTGTCCCAGTTGCGTGTGTACACGCTTCTCCCTAAGTTACCTGCTGTTCTACCTGCCCAAGATTCAAGTTCTATCTGATTGTCTCAAAATCCCACAAATTAAACTCTCCTCTGCAGTAAAAACTTGGACATGGATTGAGGGCTCACCATGATGTTCTGGAGCATCTCAATGATGATGATGTATCTCGAGGTATATTTCTTTCCTTTTTAAATCCTACTTAGGATTCATTGGGCTGCATGGATCTGTGGTGGGAAATGCTGAGCTCTTAGTACTTGAAATATCACTCTGTCCCACTTACTCTCTTCTCCTAGAATTCTAGGTAAGCATATAAGAGACTATATTGCCCTATATCTTTGCTTGTTCACATTTTTGTCTCTTTATCTCTCTTTAAACATTTCTTCTGGCATATCTTTGAGTTCATTGAATCTCTCCTCAGTTCTGTCTAATCCAGCTTTAAACCCATCCACTGAACTTTGAATTTTAATTATTGAATTTTTCATTTCTAGAAGTTCCATTTGGTTCTTATTATAAAAATCTATATTGTTTTTATTTCTTGTTCTTTAATTTTCTGCTTTTGTCTATCAATAATGGATATAGGAGTACAGAGATCATCATGATGGCAAATGTGTCCATTTCTTTTGAAGCTATTTTATTAGTTGTATTCAACTTTGAGAATATTCTTTCTACTAATAGATAATATTCCTTTTCATCACTAATAACATTTTTAGTTTAAAGTCTGTTTTGTCTGGTATAATACAGCTCCTTTTGACTCTCTTTTAGATAACGTTTTCCTGGTACATCCTTTTCATCATTTTACTATAAATTTTTCTGTGATCTTATGTTTGGTATGTCTCTAATAAATGGCACATAACTGGATGAATTTTTTATTCCAATCTTATTGTCTCTGCCTTTTACCTGGTCTATTTAATCCATTTATATTTATTGTAATTACTGATATATTGAACTTATTTTCCCTATCTTACTATTTGCTTTTTATTTGTTTTGAATTTTTAATATCTCCTTTTTTTTTCTTTCATCAGACTATGCAATATTAAGTAATTAGAACTCTCAGGCTGCTGTGAGAATATTAATACATATACATGCATTGTTATAACCACTTTAGGGATCCTCTAGCAAAGATGAAAATACACACACACTATATTCCAGCATTTCTAATCATAGAAATGCTTGCATATGTGCACCAGGACACATGTACCAGAATGTCCCTAGCAGCATTCTTCATAATAGCCTGAACTCATAAATAATCCCAGTGTCCATCATTAGAAAAATTGATAAATGATCTGTGGCTGTACCCATATAGTAGAAGCAAAAAAAAAAAAAAAAAAATCAACTCTAGGTACACATACCAACCTGAATGAAACTTAAAAAAAAACAAACACCACATAATGTGAGGCAAAAAATGTTAGATACCAAAGAATAACCATTACATTGTTCCACAATATAAAGATCAAACACAGATAAAACTAAAGGGTAGTGTTCAGGGACTCATGCTTAGGTGGTAAAACCTCACTGGGCAGCAAGGGTGGATGTCAGTATGGAGGTTACTGGACAGATTGCATTCATCATCACTGAGGTGTAGAGACGACATGACTCCCTTAGAAGAGATGAAGCAGTCAGCAGAGTGATGAGGGATGGAGGCGGGGACTGTGGCCCACACACGTGCAGGAAGAGTGGGGCTGAGGTGGGAGAGACGCCAGGGCCCCAGGAGGGAGCAGGCCCTCGCCCAGGAAGGCTGGCAGGGGCGCCAGCCTGGAGGGGGTGCCCTCCAGCTGTCCAGCCGTCCGTGGGGTTCTCAGGACCTTTGTCAAGTCGTCAGTGGGATGAGGGGATGGGAAGAGGTTTGAGGCACACGGAGCAGAGCTGGAAACCTGGGCCAGGGCCACGGGGCCTCAACCAGGGACAGTCCCGAAGGACAAGCAGCACCTCGGCCCTGCTGAGGCCTCATGACCCGGGTTTGCAGCAGACCCACCCACAGCTCTGGGAGGCTCTTCAGAAACCCTGACCGCCGTCTGGGAGCCTGGGGATCCTCAGGTTTGGGTGGTGCAGGCTGAGAGACGGTGAACGGACTGGGGACAGAGGTAGGTAGGAGGGAAATACGTGGAAACGGCTGACTCTGAGGTCCAGGCCAGAGGGAGGCACTGAGGATACAGGGAGGGCCAGACACAGGTCCCAGGAGAAGAGAAAGACTGCAGGAGGGGTTGGGACTGGGGTGCAGAAGAGGGTGTTGGGGTTTCCCGTGGTGCAGCTGGAGTGGCTTCAAGGAGTTGCTATGGGAGGCAAGGAGCAGAGCGAAGGAAGCTCCCATCGTCCCTCCTCCTGGGACCTGGGACAGGGAGATAGAGGGAGCGGGGGTTGGGGTGGAAAGGAGGGGACAACATTCAGACACTGCCTGGTCCAAGCAGCTGCCGATAGTCCAGACTCGGAGGTGAAGCCCGTGTGGGAATTCTCACTAAGTCGGACTGTCCTGCATGACGGAATGTTCTAGGTCCGCGCTGTCCAGCCCCGCAGCCACGCACCCTTGGGCCACCGAGCTCGTGAAATGTGGCAGGTGTGACTGAGGACGTGGATTTTATTTCATTTTAACTAAGGCGGAGCAGTCCCATGCGGCCAGCACGGGCCCAGGCCTCCTCCAGACCAACAGTGTGCGCTCAGCTGGGGGTTCTGGTCCCGTTTGGGGACCTTCACTCTTTTGTTAAGGTCCTGAGCTGGGCCCGTCCTCCCCAGCAGCCCCAGATTCTCCCCCTCGGATTCTCCTCCTGGAGATTTTCGCACTGCCCTTCACTGCGTGGATCTCTTCACTCATCAACTACCTTCTATTGAGACTTCACCACGAGGAGGGGTGGGTGTGGGGATGAAGAAGGCTAGCTGCCAGAGGGGACACGCCAGGCACCGCGGGTGACAGGGCAGCCCTGACATAGAAACATGTGCGCCTGGGCTAGGGGACATCAGCTGCCAGGAGGGTGCTGGGCTCCTTAAAAAGGTTGCATTCCACCAGGGGCAGGAAGAACAGGCGTTTCCTGGGTGGAGGAGAGGTGTTTCTGGCTGAGGGAACTACCCATACGTATCGAAATTCACGTTTTCCAGAAGATGAAAAGTCTAGCTTCTCCTAGAACCTAGGTGAGCAAGGGTCAAATTCCTCACGACTTTACAGACCTGGCTGAGGACTTTGGACTTGATCTCGTGGGGAACGGGGAGCCCCTGAGGGGGGTTAAGCCACAGCGCTCACCAGGGCTGCTATTGAAAGCTTCGTGCCCATGATTAGTCAGGTAAGAACTTGGCATTCTGGCACCAGGCCATGACCACACCTGGGCAACTGAGTCACACGCCCTGAGTCATGGCCATCCCCTCTTTCTCCACCCTTATCTGGAAATCAGATAACTCTTGTCACCCTTCCGGGAACTGTGTCCTGAGTGACGGCTCTGCCACTCGGCCGGCTTCCCAGCTGTACCCAACAGGGACTCGTCAACTGATTGTTAAACATAACCATTATAAAAACAAAACAAAACAAAAAAACCAAAAACAAAACAAAACTAAAAACAGAGGTTATAAATGCTCCATACCCACCACTTCCTAATTCCTTAAGACACTGTAATGTATGCTCTTGAGGTTATGGGTGCCATTGTATATGTGTCATGGGAATTGAATATACTGGTGTGCCCCTGCCTCCTCTCCCCAACTCCACATTCAGGGGAACCACATTGGTAGCTTGGAGTTGGCCACCAGGGGAGTATTTACACCACAGAAATGGGCAGATGCTGTACATCAGAGCTGCGGCTACAGAGAGCTGGTCCTTAAACACTTTCCACCCTCCGCCACTAATCTCCACGCCCTGCTCTGCCGGCTCCTGGTGAAAGTGCACTCACCCTTCCCAGGCCTGTTCTTTCCACTTCTAGCAGCCGCAGCAGCACAGCTGGTCTGGTCAGATTAGAGCTATCGGATGGGATTCAGGAAGGTGTGGGGAGCCTCTGAGAACTTAGCCCTGTTTGTGGGGCTATCTGGGGACGTCTCTCTGTGCTGCCTCTGCCCCCACTGAGGGCTGCATACCCTGGACAGACTCCAGAGAGTCTGGCCATATGGATGGAGGGAGGGGCTAGCCTCATCCTGACTGGGGTAGGGAATTGAAGAGGGGCCTTGCCTATGTCAAACCAAAGAAGTCCTAGCAGCCTCCTGTTCCAGGTGACAGACAGCTGTGGGTGGCATCTCTCCAAGGTGCCCAGTTCCTCAACAGCACCTGGTAGCCAGGTACCCTCAAGGGAAAACTCATTTGTGAGAATAAGAAGGCCAAGCAGATAGCTGGAGGCAGCAACATGCCTTGTCTAGTGCCTTTGTAATGTAGAGGCACAACATTCGCAAGGTGGCAACACTGCAAAGGCAGCCTATCACCCTAGCTGGTTTGGCTGAGTGGATAGAGCGTCAGCCTGCAGACTGAAGGGTCCTGGTGTGATTCCAGTCAAGGGCACATTCCTGGGTGGGTTGCAGGCTCGATCCCCAGGAGGGAGTCATGCAGGAAGCAGCCGATCAATGATTCTCTCTCATCATTGATGTTTCTATCTCACCCTCTCCCTCTCTGAAATCAATAAAATCAATAAAATACACACACATACACACACAGGCAGCCCTATCTCCAGACTGCTGAGGCAGACTCTGCCACAAATTTAAACTCTCAGGACTATCTTCATGATCTTGGAGAAATTTCTTCACCAGGACTTTCCTACTTTTTAACTAAAGGACAACACTCAGAGGGAAAGATTGGTAAATTGGACTTTGTTCAAATTCAGAACATCTGTTTATCAGAAAACACCACTGACAATAAAAAGATAACTCACAGGCTGGGAGAAGAAGCGTGCCATTCATGAAACTGACAAAGAGCTCGTGTTTCCAGAATACAGGAAGAACTGTCGGTAGAGAAAGACAGACAAGCCCATTAAAAACGGGCAAGAGGCTTGAGCAGACACTTCCTGAAAGACGACATCCAAATGACCCAGTTAGCCTGCGGAGAGTTGTGCAGCCTTGTTAGCATCAGGGAAGTTCACATGCAAAGCCACAAAGTGATCGCGACACACCCATGAGCCTGTGTAGAACTTTAGACACAATGACAAGTGTCAGTGAGGATGCAAAGCAACCGAAACTCGTGGGGGTGTGAACTGGCGCAACCTCTCCAGAAACGGTTGGGCCATACCCACTCCAGCTGACACCCACCCACCCTGTGGCCTAGAAGCGCCGGGCCCCAAGCGCCTGCATGGACCCGACGACACGTACTAGAATGTCATTACCGCTTCTTCATTCAGGAGAGACCCAAACTGGAGACAACACACAGGTTCATGAGTCCTCGACCAGTGTACTCACACGGAGCACGCTGCAGCCCTGAGAAGGAACAACCTACAGCTCACCCCAGGGCACGAATGGGCCCCACGCATGAAGCCGGGCAAGGCACGGAAGAACACGTACCTGAGTCCATTTATGTACAACTCGAAGCGGCAGCAGTAGCCAGAATGGCAGGTTCCTTCGGGAAGGAGACCAGCAATAGGAAAACTGTCTAGATTCCAGATTTTAAAAGTAAAAAATAATTTCTCCTGCTGGATTGCCGGATTTTTTGCTTTGCTGGATTTTCCTGCTGGGTTATCCAGCTGGATTGCTGGTTTTTCCGCTTTGCTGGATTTCCCTGCTTTGCGTTTTGGAGGTAGAAAGTTCGAGAACAGGTAATGTGCCCAAGGCGCCTCTACCTCCCTCACCACACCCTCCTTTCTCTTCTGCCACCAGCCAAGCAGGAACTCCAGGGGAAGTCCAACTGGGGACCGTCCCAAAACGGTGATATCATTTTGGCTTCAAGTAAGAGTTCCACTAGCAACTGGACTTTTCCTTTCTTTTTCAGTGTACCTCTGTGTGTATCTGCTCATCAAGCATGTTCTTAGCTCGTACTGTGTACCAGGCACTGTTCAACATGCGTCATCAATATTAACTTGTTCAGTGTGTTACACATGCGTTCCTTCAGCCCAGGGGATGTATCATGTGACCTCTTTACTGAGCACTTACTATGGACCAGGTAGTCAGCTAAGTTACCCATTCATTCTCACACGAGCCCTTGGTAGGTGGGGGAAATGTTTGTTCCCATCACAGATCAGGAAACAGAACTCAGTGAAGTTCGCGGCACAGCTGGGATTCGAAGCCAGAGAGACCCTGCATCTCTATAACCTACCGGGCTCAGCCTGTCTGGTGACCACCTTGCACCCAGTCACCTTGCAAGACCTGGTAGAAACGGGAGGTTTCTGCGGCCCCACCCAAGCCTCGTGATCAGAATCTCTGGCCCTTAGGCTGGCCGGGAAGCAGAGTCCCCCATGGCAGTTATTCAAATCCCGTGTTGGGGCTGCACTGGGCACTACAGAGCCACACCCCAGGCCCTGCACACAGAAGGCACCTAGGGCTGGTCTGTTGAGTGGATGGACAGAAATGGGGCTGCCTGGACGGTTCTTCCTCTGGAAGGAGGAGGAGGTCCCGCGCTTCCTCCTGTCTCCTCCTCCGGGAAGCCCTCCCTGACCACACCCGGCCAGGTGGTAACGGCTAACATAACCCCTTTGCTTTGCCTCAGTTGCCTTCCTTGCATCTCACCATGTTATATGCGGACTGCGACGAGCCCTATGAAATTGTCCATCCCGTGGGTCAAAAATGAAGAATGAGACATTTTATTCAGTTCAGTTCTTAAGTGCGTCCCTCTACCAGAATGTCAGCTGCAGGAAGGTTCACAGCCCTGTCCCCAAAGCACACAGTAGGCACTCAGTAAGTGCCGGGGATGTGTTGACCACTCTAAGGAGCTCCACAGCTCACCCACCCGCCCGCCCGCCCCACGTCCAGCCCCAGTGACGGGGCGGCGCAATCTCCGGCGCCTTCCCGGCCGCGGCGGCCAGGCGGGGTGGGGCCCGCCGTCATCCATTTACCAGCCTCGCCCCTCCGACGGGCGCGCCGTTAATGAGATTAGCAATTAAAAGGCGGGCGGGCGTGCGACGGGGCCGCGGGGCCACCCCCTGGCCGGGGCGGGACGCGCGCCTGGCGGCCGGACACCTAAACAGCGGAGCAGGCGCCGGAGCGGGAGGCCAGCGCGCGGACCCGCGACCATGGAGAAAGCGCGGCCGCTGTGGGCCAACCCGCTGCAGTTCGTGTTCGCCTGCATCTCGTACGCCGTGGGCCTGGGCAACGTGTGGCGCTTCCCCTACCTGTGCCAGATGTACGGCGGAGGTGAGTGCGCTCCCCGCGCCAGGTGGCACCGAGTCCCCACGCCCGGAGGTGCGCGCTGGGACTGGCCCCGGCTCCAGCCGAGGCGCGGAGCGTGCTGGTGTGATTGCCCCGATTTGCAGAGCCGGGAAGGGGACCCAGGGGCAGCCAAGGCGCCCCCCACGCCCTCTGCACCCCCAGCCCCATTCCAGGGGCGGCCAAGCCCCCTACCGTCCCCTTGCTGGCCAGGCTCAAGGAGGCTGAGGAACACTGTTTTGAGAGGTGGCAATAGTCTGAGTTCTCATGAGTGTCAAAAGCGAGCAGGACATTGCCTTGTTCAACAGTAACTCCCGACACTCTGAAACTTCTGTTCCCGCAGTGAGATGAGAAATGCAGGATAGAGGATCTTGAGCTATTTCTTTAGATTTCTTATCAAACGATTGGTTTGGGTTTGGAACCACAGAGGGCAGGAAGGTAAATCATTTCCTTCCTTCTTCCTTCCTCCCTCCCTCACTCCCTCCCTTCCTACCTACCTGCCTTAAGGTGACCAGATTTAAAGCGGTACACCATTGAGGGGGGGTGTTCTTTCTTGTTCTTTTATTATTATTATTATTATTACTTAAAAAATTACAAAGAGTAATCGGGACTTTTTTTAAAATGCCGCGGGACGCGGGACAAACTGTTAAAAATCAGGACTGTCCTGCCAAAAGCGGGACGTCTGGTCACCTTAACCCACCTACAACTTTTTTTCTGAAGCATCACAGCTTACTCCCTAGGTAGACGGCACCACACACCACATTCACGTCCAGAGAGCTGGGACACCTGTGCCATGGCCCAGAACCTCCGCGGAGGCCAAGGGTCCTTTGGAAGGCAACGTGGCGGTAGGGGTTGAAGTTCAGAGTTTTCTAAAAATGTTTCTCTTAGTTGTTTCATTTCTAACATGCTGCCTAAAAGGAATATGAGAGTTCTGACAGAAGGTGGATGATACAGGATGGTCTCCATCTTTCAGTAACAGCAAAACCCTGGACACGCACGAGCCCTGCACTGGACGGGCCCCCAGGGGCCCGGGAAACGGGCACCATCCGTGTGGGGTGCTCCTCACAGAAACTGTTATGCATTTTCTCATTTCATGCATTCGACGGAGGGAGGGAAGTCACAGTCGAGGCTGCATAAAATGAATGATCTCAGTTTAAAATACGCAGAGCAAAGAGAATGAAAAAATATACCAGCATGTCCACAGTAGTCAGCTATCTGTGGGTGGTGCTGGCTTTCCTTACAGAGTGTGTGTGAGATTGAGAGTGTGTGTGTGTGTGTGTGTGTGTGTAATGTCTTCTATAATCTGCATGGATTTTTTTTTCCACCATAAAGGACAATGAAAGATGTCAGGACAAGGTATTTACAAAATTGAACCCATTTAAGAAGACTAAGACCTAAAACAGTGCTCCCCCTCTCTTGCCCCCACCATTCACAAAAACAAAACCTCAACAAAAAGGTTCATCCACAGAGAGTTTTTTTTAATAGTGCATTCTTAATTCTGACTCTTTTTTTTAATGTTAAGGGCATAAATACATCCTGATTATGTGAAGGGCCTGTGCGGCCTATGCCGTAATCGTGCCACAGCTGCCTTTTGAAATAATAATTTGTCAGGATGCGATTTCCCTGTCATTCTGTGTCGGCACACCTACCCGGGCCACCTGTATCTTGTCCCAGACAGCGGCCAGGTGAGCCTTGCTGTCATGTGACTGTTGCATTCCTTGCTTCTAACACCATCACCTGGGGAGTCTGCAGGTGGACATGGTAACGCTGAAGTAGAATAGATCTAAGGTGCTGCTAGGGAAAGCGCAAGACCTCGAGGACTCGGGAAAAGGAAAGGAAAAAACTTGTGCCTGGGACAGAGTATATGAAGTTGGTAGGTGGCTAGAAAGATGGGTGGATGATGGTTGATGAAGGGATGGACCCTGGAGAAAGGATGGAAGGATGGCTGGGTTGGGGGATGGACGGGTGTTGGTTGGGTGAATGGCACCCTCTCAGGCTTAAGTGTCTAGAAAAATGACTATGTAGCTTATCCCAGCACAGAGAACACCTAACACCTGTCCCGATTTCCACCTCATTTCCCGCCACCCATCTTCCAATCTCCCAGCCCCTCCCCCAACCATACCAAACTGCTCTCCCTCGGGCATAGCTACTCTGCCTGCACCTGGCACGGGTATTTCCTCCTCGAGCTGCAGTTAGCCTGAGGCACTCCCAGGCCTCCCTGAGGCCAGGCCTCTCCCTGGCTGTCCCCCCCCACACACACACACCCCCAAGGACTGCACATTGTTCTAGAGTTTCTCTGTCTCCAACTGGCCTGTCTCTGAGGTGGTGGAGGGCAGAAAAGGCGCCAATAAATACTTATTGGGTGAATGAGCCAGGTTCGTTATGAAAAGCGCAGGGTCTGAAGCCGGTGGTTTTCCAAGCCTTTTGCTGACAATCATGTCGCCTATTAATTAATAAGTGATTTATGCCCCCCCCCAAACCCAGGCAGCTTACAGATCCATCCTTTACCTAAAGCCAAAAGGTAAACCACCCTATAAAAGGCTCCGAGTGTAACTTCCTTCCAAACAGCGCTGTGACCTCCCACCCCCAGTCAACAAAGAGCTCGTTGATCAGCCGCAGGGCCGCGCTGTGCCAAATGCTTCCCAGAGTAAAACCGATTAGGGGTTTGTGCCCCTTCCACGGGGCTCTGCCCGCGACCAGGGAGGCTCCTTTCCTCCCGGCTCTGCAGGCTGGGCCCAGCACGAGGAATGTTAATTCCGCCTGGTACCAACCACCTCTGCACAGCAGGCTGACCCCGGGCGTCGGGGCGGGGAGGGGGTGCCACTGTGAGAACCACACACAACCTCTTCAGGAAAAAAGCCGGCAGGTCTGGGCGATCATGTCAAAATCTAAGTTGTTCAGGAAGCAATCGAGATGCAAATGTGCTGCATACTAAGGTGCAGGGGAAAGGTGCGCCAGGGCTGGTGGTTCTAGAAGCTCCTGCTCCAACCGCGGAAAAAACGTGGGGCCATGAGAACGGTTGTGTGGCTGGTGGAAATCCGGACTATTTTTCTCCTGACTTTTCTCTGTGGGCTATTTGAACCGTAAAGAGAGGGAGTCAGAGGCTACCTGACCATGCAGTAGGACAACACTCTCAGCCTGGATGTCTCCTCCCCACAAAGCCCCTGCCGCTCTCTCCAGTGCATAGGATCTTGTGTCTGCAGGAGGGCAGGATTCTGCATGTCCCACAAGTTCCCAGGTGGTGCCCATCAAAACTGCTGATCCATGGACCACACTTTAGAGGAAACCCCCTCCCAGGCACTAGCTGCTGGGAACCAGGCAGTAGGGGGTGCTGGTAGGTTGGACAACTGGCTTTGGTAGCGCAGGACCTAGTTTGTAGCATTTGCCGATTACCGTGGTGTAAATGCTCCCACCGTGGCCGATTGCAGACTAGCAGAGTCACATCGGGGATGTAGGGTTGGAAAGAGATGGGCACGGCTAGCTCTTGTGAGCCAGGTTGAGCCTGCCCTGGCGCACCACTGGAGCCACAGCTCTTCAAGCTGGCCAAGCCCAGAACTGAGCCACGCCAGGTGGGCTTGTAGAGAACAAAGGTGTGTAAGTTACAGGCAGAGGAGGAGTTTAGAAGCCTGAGGAAACTGCCCTGAGAGGGGTAGACTCCGATTGGTCCCTTCATGGGTTTCAAAGAGATAGAGCAAGCTAGGAGGGCTTGCGGAGAACAGTTCCAAACGGAAGGAATTTCTCTTCTAGTGAGATTCTTGGGTTTAGCAAACGGATAAGGTACTGTGTGTGACAATTAGGAAAATAAGTAGCAACATGCTCTAGAATAACACATGTCTGTGCTTTGGAGTTACAGATGGAACACATCTCCATAGTATAACATTTAGAAAATAGAAAAACACAAACCCATCACCATTTACTAGGCCCCCTTATGTGCAATTTTTACCTCAAAAATGTGTGAGCTTTATGTCTAGGTGTTAAATATGCTTTGGTCACTTTACCTGGGACTAGTGAGCCTGCGTTCTGTCTCCCCGGTCCTCATCCCCGATGGAAAATCCTTGGGCTTGCTGTCCGGGCCTCAGCTCTCCCCTTCTCATTTCCACTTCTCCGCCCTTCTCCTCTGGGCTGCAGGCTCATTGCTCAAGGCTGTATTCATATTTTTCATCCTCATGGAATCTTGTTTCTTCCTGAGTTGCCCTTTCTTCATCACTGCCTGATGCTGTTCTATAAACAGTGTCCCCTTGGCTCGTAGAGACCAAGTTCTAGACATTTTCTACACAGTTCTTCTGTTCCTTCCTTTCTGAGGGCGGGGACACACAGGAAAGTCAAAGTTCAAAGGTTTGTAGATAAAATAATACTCCCCTACCAGCGTTGATTTTAGAGACAGAGACATCGATTTTTTATTCCACTTATCTGTGCATTTATTGGTTGCTTCTTGGATGTGCCCTGACCGGGGATGGAACCCGCAACCTTGACATATCAGGACATGCTCTAACAACCGATCTACCCAGCCAGGGCTCAGCATTAATGTTTTTATTTTGCTGATTGCTCTGGGATTATGTGAGAGGATGTCCTTGTTTGTAGGAAATACACGCTGAAGTATTAAAAAGAAGGAAAAAAGCCCAGCTGGTGTGACCCAGTGGTCGAGCGTTGACCTATGAACCAGGAGGTCCCGGTTCGATTTCGGTCAGGGCACATGCCAGGGTTGCCAGTTCAATCCCCAGTAGGAGGCGTGCAGGAGGCAGCCAATCAATGCTTCTCTCTCGTCATTGATGTTTCTCTCTTCCTTCCTCTCTGAAATCAATAAAAAAAATTTTTTTTTCTTAAAAAGAAGAAAAAAATAGTAGCTGAAACCACTATCAGTTATTTCTCATGGTGCTTGGGTGGGCTGCATGTTTCTCTGCTGATCTGGTCGGACCCCTCACACGTTGGAAGTTGGTGCCAAGTTGGCAGGGCCCTCAGTCTTCCTTGGGTTGCCTGACAAGGTGGTCTCGGGACGAGTTCCAAGAGAAGGAAGGACCCTTCTCCCCACATCCCATGGACAAAGCAGGTCCGAGGCCAGCCAGATTCACGGGTGGGACGTGGACTCCACTCCTCGCGGGAGCAGCTGCGCAGAGTGTGGCTGTGTGTAATCTACCACGATATGTGCCCCTAGGACACGTGGGAGCAAAGGCACCTTCTCAGGCCTCTGTCCGCCTCTCCCTGACGCCAGGGTTTCCTCGAGCAGAGCCCGTGTCCCCACGTTCATGGGGAACAGTCCCATGAGAAGAGGGTGGGTTAGTGGACTTGTTTTCAAACAGACTGCAAAACCAATTTCTCTTTTATCGGCACATATTTATATGCAGAGAATTTTGGGAGTTTTTGGTGTCCAGTTCTGCGAGTGTTGACAAATGTGAAGGTTCTGTTACCGTCGCCACAATCGTGCCATTTGCCGTCACTCTCACCCCACTCTCTGTTCCGCCGCAACTCAGATCTGTTTTCTGTTCCCAGCCCCCCCACCCCCCACCCCCGGGGTTGCTTTCTCCAGTATGTCATAGGCGTGGGATTCTGGCGGCTGTCACTTAGCATAATGCTTCTCTGAGATGCTCCTGGGCTGTTGGGAGCAGCAGTAATTTGTTCCTGTTCGTCGCTGAGAGTTAGGTCTCCCGTGTGTGGATGTGCGGCATTTATTACCCATTCACCCATAGAAGGGTAATTAGGTTGTTTCCAGTTTTCCTCAACTGTGACTAGAGCTGCTATCAACATCGTGCATAGGGGTTTGTGTTTGTGTGTGTGTGTGTGTGTGTGTGTGTGTGTGTTCCTTTCTCTAGAGTTAACAGCCAGGACTAGCATTGTGGGGTCCTATAGTACGTGTATGCTAAGTTATAAGAAAGTGCCAATCTGCTTCTCAGAGAGGCTGCAGCATTTTTCGTTTCCCCGGCAACTGTGGGAGATCTCAAATCCTCCCAGGCACTTGATATTGGCTTTATTAAGTGGCTCGTGAATCCGACAGCATCCCGTCCAGCACGGGAAAGGGGCCCCCAGCATCTGCGAGTTGAGCCATTCTAACGGGTTTGAATTTGCGTCATCTTAGTGAATGCAGATGTTGAGCATCTTCTCACGTGCGGATTTGCCATTGATATATTTTCTTTGATAAATGTCTGCTCAATTTTTTTTGTACAGGGTTCCTTTTCTCTCTCATTATTGAGTTTTGGGAGTCCCTTATATGTTCTACATACAAAGTCTTCATCAGATATGTGTTTTGCAAACATTTTCTCCCAGGCTGTGGCTTGTCTTTTTATTTTCCTAACGCTGTCTTTCATGGAGCAGAATTAAAAGGAGGTCCCGTTTGTCAATATTTCCTTTCACAGGCAATGCTTTCGGTGTCATCTCTAGGACACATTTTGATGCAAACTAACCTAAGGTCACAAAGATTTTCTCCCATGTTTTCTTCTAGAAATTTTACAAAAGTCTTGAGTTATACGTATAGGCCTACTAGAGGCCCTGTGCATGAAATTCCTGCACGGTAGGGTCCCTCAGGCTGGCTGGTGACCAGGGCCGATCTGGTCCTTCCAGCCACCAGCCGGGGCCTTCCTTCGTTCCTCGCCTCCCCCTGGTGGTCAGCGCATGTCAATCAAACTCCTGAGGGGACACTTTGCATGTTAGGCTTTTATATATAGAGATGATGCATTTTGAGGGGGTGGGTTTTGGTATACAGTGTAAGATATTGAAGTTCGTTTTCTCTGCATATTGTTCTAGTTGTGTGTTTGGATATTTGTGGGGCAGGATGATGGAGCCCCATGCTCCCACCTGGGCACCAGGCCTGGGACTGCCCACCTCCACGGGAAGGGGGCCATGGGACCGGCTCTGTTGCAGGGACAAGCTTTCCTGAACCTTGCTGTGACTGTTTTAACATCTTGAGCTTTTCTTGTAACCACGGAGAGTCTGGATATTGCTCCTAGCAGGTGTGTCAACACCACCTTATTGTCGGGATGCCCTTGGTCGGACCCCAGATGAACTCCTTGCTGGCCATAGGAGCCTGAGATGGTGCTGAGATGCCTTTCTGCAGGGCAGGAGGGGAGTGGCCGGCGTGTCTTCAGGGCCCAGAAGTGAGAGGGCAGGGTTTGTTGTAGGCCCCAGAGGAACAGGAGAACCAAGGCGTCACAGTGTGGTCCCTGCACTCCCCCTTCTCTCTGCAGTGAGAGGGCCACCGGGGCACTGCCTGGTTGTGTTCACTGCCATCTCCATCTGGGATTTGTACCGAGGAAATAACCACACACATGGGCCAGGCTGTGCGGCAGCTGGAGTTGGGATGGCAGAAAACTGGCCGCAGGCTAAGTGTCCAAGGACCAGTGAAATGAATTCTGGGCCCATTTTTCTAGTGGGATGTTGCAGTTACTAACGGGGTGATGCAGAGGTTCATGGTGTGTGGGGAGAGGGCCTGGGAGCCCCAGGGGTTACAGGGCAGCACGTGCCCGCAGCGGAGGTGTTTTTGTGTTAGCTGCTTATGTAAGCATGTGTGAATTTCGTTGTTTACCTTGAACTTTCAGAGCCTGTTCCTCTGTAACCAGACCTTAATCCCTGCACTGTAGCGTCAGGGTTTTTATTATTCAGATCCTGCCCTCTTTCCCACTGGACCTTTTTCGCAGGTTCACAGCCATGGACCCGGGGGAGGAATGGCCATAGCCGAAGGGCTGTAGAGAAAGTGGGCGGGACCAACAAGAGAAGGGTCAGGCACCTGCCTGGAAGGGGGATGGTGTCAGATGTGGTGACCCCCACACACAGGCTTCCTGCCACTGTCCATGTGTGGGGCAGTGGGGGGGGCATCCATAGCTCTGTTCACTGGCTCCCCACTATCACCAAGAGTGCTTGTCTACAAATGGCTCCTTGGGAATCCGTGGGTGTAAAATTTAGTATTAGTCAGTTTCATTAAAATGAAATTTTAGGCCCAGCTGGTATGTCTCAGTGATTGAGCATTAACCCGTGAACCAAGAGGTCACCAGTTCGATTCCTGGTCAGGGCACATGCCCAGGTTGCAGGCTTGATCTCCAGTGTGGGGCGTGCAGGAGGCAGTCAATGGATGTTTCTATCTATCCTTCTCCCTTCCTCTCTCTAGAATCAATAAAAGATTTTTTTAATGAAAATTTAGGCTGAAGGCCACAGTATAAAACATACACATAGAGGTGCTCTCTAACAGGAGGTGGTAGCCTAGGCTCTGTCTGTTGGGGACTCCCTGGTCTCCCCACACAGACACCACAAGCCCCTGCCTTACCTCTGAGGATGTGAGGCTGGAGGACTATCCTGTGAGCTGAACCATGAGGAGGCAGCTGACCCTCCTCTGTCCAGGTGATCCCTCTGGGGCAGGAAGCAGAGCCGCCAATCTCCTATCCATCCCACACCCAGCTCCAGGTCTGGCCTGGAATAAAGTGAAGCAACTGTTCCGCACATCCTTCCTGGCGGGCACATCAGGGCTGCAAAACGCCAACAGCACATATGTGAAGGTGGGCAGCTGGGTGGGAGGACCCGGGGATGATGTGCAAAATATTTAGCAACTCTGTGTGGCCGGCCCTGACTAACCATTAGTCACTGCAATAGAGGACGGAAAAGGGATTTCATTTCTTGTAGGAGACTGTATTTATAGCCACAACGCCATAGATTTGGTGGGTAAGCCAGTGGCCGTTCCTTAATACAATACAAGAACGTCCATCGTGCGTAGTTTACAGGCTCCTTAAGAGGTGTTCTCCATAAGAGTCCGGACGTTCGAGATTTAGCAGTCAAATAAATCTTGGCAAGTCTCTTTTTACACACACACACACACACACACACACGTGGTTGGGTGATTTAGTGATACAACGTATTTATACTCTCACTGGAAGTGGAGCCAGCACTACATGAAAATTGGGAACCTATCAAATTCGTGAGTAATACCTATTACACCTCTTAGCAGTAAGAACTATTGTCCCTGTGCTGGTGGTGAGAATGGCACCAGGTGTTAGACCCTCGGGGTCAGACCAGACCTGGGCTCAGCAACCTCAATACTTGAGTTCTGGCTAGGAAAGAATTCAGAGCCAAGACTCAAAGTCTAAGAGAAAGTTTATGGAGAAGGTAGAAGAAGTGAATGGTAGAAGAAATGGGCTCAGGAAACAAGCTATAGAAGCAAAAGTGTCCGGGGGGCTTAGGAGAGAGGAAGGCAAAGGTAGGGAGGTGGGGAGGTGAGGAGTGGGAGGCGCTGGTGTGTGCTGGAGAGGGAGAGTGCTCTGGTCCTCCATCCTAAGTGCCTTTAAGGGTGCAGATTTTAGGGGAGGTCCCAGAGGTGGACCTCAATAGAATACTCATCAGCTTTCCAGGTGTGTCCTTGGGTCTCCGCTGACCGGTCAGCTTAGGGGGAGGGAGTCCTTAGTCATTTCAGCTGGGCCTCTGGGCCTGGGGCTGAAACACTACTGAGGCCTAGATACTATCTCTGGGGAGGAAAGGTCAGGAGGTCGAAACCACGCCACCCAGCGATATGCTAGGGGAGGAGAGTTTACCCAGCGGGCGAGATTCCTGTGTTCCAGGTTTCACCCATTGCTAGGCACCCGGGACTTTCCACCCTGTGATCTCTGCACCTGGCCCATCATCCTTGCTCTGCTCAGGTCTGTCTAACTGCCTCCCACATTATACTTGGATTTCAAACATTTTATCTTCTTTCAGATGACAACACACACACACACAAAGAAACCCAGCCCCCCCCCCTCAAACAAAACCCATACAAAATAATCCAACCCCCCACCCCCGGTAAAGAAAACATACACTTTCCTTAAAGACACTTGCATTCCTCATTTGAAAAATAATCAAACTGATGAAACTCTACATTTTCACCTTAAAGATGAGTGAGTAAAATAATTCCAAGCACTGTTAATATGAGCTACAACGTCAGCCCAGCTACTTTAACGATGGCGGTGTCAGATTTCCCAGGGCGCAATAGCGCTACACTGAGCTGTCACCATCAAGGGGAGAGAAAAAAACCACTAGCAAACACGTGGGTTGGAGCCTTTATTGTGATTTTTAAAGACTCTTTAGATAAACCATATGGATTAGAGGAGGCGGGGAGGAAACCAACGTTTGCGTCGTACCCTCCCTGCCATGAACTGTCTCACAGACCCAGAGTTCCAACATTCTCGGTAAAATAACGTGGAAGGATTCGGCGTGGCTGGGTGTCATCATCCAAGGACAGGTGGCTGAAGAGAGATAGATGGATGGATGGATGATGGATGAGAGGAATGACAGGCGGAAGGTGGAGGATGAGTGGAAAGACAGAAGGATGAATGGGCAAGTGAAAAGATAGAAGGGAGGGAGGGAGGGAGGGAGGGAGGGAGGGAGGAAGAAAGGAAGAAGGGAAGGTTGTTGGCAGGGAAGTTGGTGGTTGCGGAGTACAACCCTTTGGTGACCTGACTGTTGGCTCTGGACGCCCACAGGGAGCTTCCTAGTGCCCTACCTCATCATGCTCATCGTGGAGGGGATGCCGCTCCTGTACCTGGAACTGGCGGTTGGACAGCGCATGCGCCAGGGCAGCATCGGCGCCTGGAGGACCATCAGCCCCTACCTGAGCGGTGTTGGTAGGTGGTGCTCTCAAACCCTCCCCCACCGGGAGATCCCCTCCCTGTGTCTTGGGCAGCCCTGGTGGGGGTGGGAGCAAAGGGTAGAGCACAAGGCCCAAGAGAGAGCCCTTGAGTGGAATGGACAGATGGCCTGCCATACAGCATGGCTGAGCAGGCTGATTCCCCACCCCCAGGAGTGAGGAAGGGAGGGAGGGGCACAGGTGGGGAACTGAGACCTTATGGCTTCTCTGGATGGCAGGTTGCTGGTCTGTAAAGAGGAAACAGCTGCACGCTGGGGCTGTGCCTCAGTGTCCTAGCTAACAACCACCCGGCACTGCCCCCTGCTGGCTGGGAATGGCACCTCCTCTCAGTGAGCACTGTGTGTGCCAGGTGCTGGCCTGTGGAGCATGTGCGCATACATCCGCTCCTTGAATCTTCTTCCCACCACTGGGAGGCTGTAGGGCTGTCATCAACATCTCCCGGGCACGGGAGCTGGGCACACACGTTGCGTGGCTGCCTGCCCGCCCTGAGCCACCTGAGCCCGGGTCCTGGACACCCTGGGGAGATGGTTAACCTGCCCTCACACCCTCCCGCTCCTGGGCTCCTGGGCTGCCTCTGCCAGCAGGAGGAACTTTGACCAGCGGTGCCCACGCTCTGTTCTGCCAACGATCCTGCCTCAGACAGGATGCCAGAGTGACATCCCAGGGGCAAGGAAGGCGTAAACTTGTACGGGACTTTCTCAGGCGCAGGAGAAATGTGCCCATTGCCCTCACAAATCATCTTCAAGCCCGAACTGCCTCCCATCGCGCGTGTTAATGGTTAGCAGGGAGGTGTGTGGTTTGACAGTCCGCTCCAACGAGCGACCCCAGAGGGCTTCTCCGAGGCATCATCTGCTGCTTCTAGAAAAGGGGCAGATGTTTGTGCCAAACGGGGGGCAGGTGAATGGTTAACTACCGGCTCGCCAGGTGGGGTACAGGAAGGCTGCTGTGTGAGGTGTGAGTACAACACCACAGCCAGTTCCAAACCCCTCATGCGATGTCCCGGAGCCAGGGGTGGGGCAGAGATGCACACGGGGTCGCAGACGCCGCTGGTTGTCAGCCATCCCTCTGCTCTGCTCTCCTCGCCCACTCCCGTCCTGGGACCCCTGCAGACCTGACCCTGCAGATCTGACGGTGCGGGACAGCCTCCCTCCTGTCCCGTGCACCCGACACACCTCCTCACACCCCTGCCCCCTGCCACCCCAGGGCGAGGGGCGGGGATCGGCCCGGGTGACCTGACTCAGGTGAGCCAGAAGGGGACAACCACCGTGTCTGCCCGGGCCTCAGGCGAGCTCTGTGCCTGTTTTTCTCCTCTGTGAGGGGATAATGATGCCCATGGCACATGCAGTTCTTAGCACAGCAGCTGGCACTCGGGGCTCCAAGAAATGTCACTCCTCCCGTCGCAGGAGCCGGGAGAGAGAAGAGGGAAGAGGCTACCTCTTAGCAGTGCTCGCAGGCCCTGGCCACGGGGAGCCCCCCACACCTGCTGCGGAGGTTCTGCCCGCCCAGGGCGGTCCCTGCAGGGGTATCCTGGGCGCACGGCGGGGCGGGGCGGGGGGAGCGGGGAGGAGAGACCGGAGGCCAGGGCTGCCGATCTGGCAGGCGGGGACGGCCCTCAGCGCCCTCTGCTTCCGACAGGCGTCGCGAGCGTGGTGGTGTCCTTCTTCCTGTCCATGTACTACAACGTCATCAACGCCTGGGCCTTCTGGTACCTCTTCCACTCCTTCCAGGTGAGGGGCCAGGGCATGGGGCGGAGCCAGGGCGCAGGGCAGGTGGGGAGGGCCCAGACAGCCATCAGGATAAGGCGGGAGGTTGCAGGTCAGAGTTCTTTTTTTTGTTTTAAATATATTTTTATTGATTTCAGAGAGGAAGGGAGAGGGGGGAGGGAGAGATAGAAACATAAATGGTGAGAGAGAATCATTGATCAGCTGCCTCCTGCACACCCCCTTGTGGGGATGGGGCTTGAAACCCGGGCATGTGCCCTGCCTGGGAATGGAACCTTCTGGTTCATAGGTTGATGCTCAACCACTGAGCCACACCAGCCAGGCTGCGGGGCAGAGTTCTGTTGTCGTAGGGGGTCTGGCCCTTGTTCTTCTGTGTATTCAGTCTCTCTGACCCACGGTAGAGTTAGGTGATCCTCAAAAAACACGGTTAGGAGTATAAGGCGTGTGGAGCCCCTTGTGCACTCCCCTGCCTGCCTCCCCCTACTCCCCACCTCGACAAATCCTCTGACTCCCTGGCTGCCTTCGAGGCTCCCAACGCCTGCCCTTAGGGACCAGCTCCCTTCTCCTCCAAGAGCCTGGTGTGAGGGCCACCTCCCGCCCTCCCCCCTGACCTTCGCCTCAGCCCTCACCTCTCTGTGTGATGCTGTGTTGGCCCCAGGACCCCCTGCCATGGTCTGTCTGCCCACTGAACGCCAACCGCACGGGCTACGACGTGGAGTGTGAGCAGGCCTCCTCCACCAAGTACTTCTGGTACCGGAAGACCCTCAACATCTCGCCGTCCATCCAGGACAGCGGCAGCCTGCAGTGGGAGCCCGCGCTCTGCCTCCTCCTGGCCTGGCTCGTGGTCTACCTGTGCATTCTGCGTGGCACCGAGTCCACCGGCAAGGTGGGGGCAAGGCGGGTGGGGGTTAGGGGGGCCCAGGCTGCCTCCTGCCTCCAGAGGCAGAGCTGGCTGGGGGAGGCAGGCGGTGCACTGGCACAGCCACTTGCCTAGTAACTATAAAGGTGGTCAGAGGTGCAGCGCTCAATCTCAAAGCCAGGCCTTTCCCGCCCCTAAAAAGATGGGCATTCTGAGCCAGCCAGCCCCACAGCCACACTGCCCAGTAGCACCAAGCAACCAGACAGGGAGTTTTCCCTCCTTTAAAACCTTAGGTGGTTGAAGAATTCCCAGAGACACCTGCCCTGCTCTCAGGCCTCGCTGCCCACGGGCACCGCCTGAGAGCTTTTGTCCTTCTGCCGTCTTGGTCCATGCCCCAAGGTTCTGCTGATCAGCGAGGGGCAGCCTGAGCGCTGGGTTTGAAATGCACACAGTTCCCGTGATGGATATGCTGGAGGGCAGCCCCAGTCCTTCCCAGGACGAGGCCAGGTTGAAGGGAGGTGGCAGGCAGGGCCTCCGCTCTGCGCCTCTTCTCTGTAGAACCAGGGATTTCCGCGTCCCACCACCCGTCTCCCGGCCCAGACGCAGGACCTGCCCGAGACCCCACGCCTCTCCCGCTGTCCACAGCCTGAGCCCAGACAGCATGGTGTTTCCCTGGACAGCGGGCCCTCTGGCCACATCTCCCGAAGGCTGACGTTGCCCTTTGGTGCCCGCAGGTGGTGTATTTCACTGCATCACTGCCCTACTGTGTGCTCATCATCTACCTGATCAGGGGCCTCACCCTCCACGGGGCCACCAACGGCCTGCTGTACATGTTCACCCCCAAGGTATGAGCCGGAGGGGTGGGGCCTGAGGTGCCCCATCTTCCTGCCCCTTCCAGAGGGTGAAGAGGGCAAGACGGAGGGTGGGTGAACCCAGGAGGCTGGTGGGAGCCCCCAGGCCATGGTCAGGGGTGGATAACCTGCGGGTGCTGAGTCACCCTCAGCCAGGCAGTCCTCAAGCCCTGTGACTTCTGGGGCATTGCGTCTTCTGTCCACTCCCATCCTCGTCCTCACTGCCCCCCACTGACTGCTGCCCCACGTCTGGCCTCCTGACCCCAGTCTCACCCCAGCCCCACCTTCCAGCCTGTGGACTAAGTTATCTGTCCTGAGCATCATCTTGGTTTCCCTTCGGGGCAAATCCACTCTCGACAGGAGTTTCGGGGTCCCTCCCCAGGCTCCCCACAGCCAGTTTTCGTCACAGTTGCCTTGGGGGCAGGACAGGTTCTTCGTTTAGCAAATCTGGCCCCTGGAAACAAATGGCTGTGGTAGCAGCACCCTAAGAGCTCCACCACCACCACTGCCACATTACTGGGGTTCAACCCAGTCCTTGGCCTCACCGCCAGGCCCCACCGCCTCCATCTCAGGAGGCCCAGGCCCCTGCAGTGCCCTGCTCAGGCATTGAGGGGGGGGGCGGGCCGGTTCCTTTTTAAGGGATTTCACCCTACACTTCCCACTGCACAGCTCCCCTGGGGAAGGAGCTGTGGGGACACGGCAGTAGGGATGTTTCATCTGCTAAGGAGTGGACGGGCACCGGCCTGAGCCTGGAAAGCCGGACTCCAGCCCCAGGCCCGGCTGTGCCAGGCAGGGTCCTCCAGGACCTCCCTCCCTCCCCTGCCCGAGAGGATGGGATCTCCCCGCCCCCTGGGCTCACAGCCCTGTCCCGCTGGCTTCCAGCTGGAGCAGCTGGCCAACCCCAAGGCCTGGATCAACGCAGCCACCCAGATCTTCTTCTCACTCGGCCTGGGGTTCGGCAGCCTGATCGCCTTCGCCAGCTACAACGAGCCCTCCAACAACTGCCAGAAGCACGCCATCATCGTGTCCCTCATCAACAGCTCCACCTCCATATTCGCCAGCGTCGTGACCTTCTCCATCTACGGCTTCAAGGCCACCTTCAACTATGAGAGCTGCTTGAACAAGTAAGCCGGGCCGTCCAGGGAGCCGGACCGCGAGGGGCAGGCGAGTCGCCAAAGCTCGAGCGGAAGGGGCACTGGGAAGAGGCGGATGCCAGGCACCAAGGGGTGTGGGGCACAGGGCAGCTGCCTTGCAGGGTCCTCCATCCAGAGTGGAATGCAGGCTCCGCCCACCAGCAGCAGCAGCTGGAGGCCTGTGGTGAGTCAGCGTGTGCCCAAATGGAGGGGCACCATGTACTCAGAGCCCTCAGCACACAGGGCATCCACAGCCTTCATTTCTTTGGCCCCGTCTCCCCCAGAAGCAGCCGAGAGCTCCCTGGCTGAGCCATGGAGATTCCGGAAGCTGCTCTCTGTGATCTTTCCCAAATGCCAGAAACACCCGCAGGCACCCTGTCCAACAGCCCGTCACTAGCCGCGAGAGGCTCTTGACAAGGTTAAATGTCAATTTAACGCGTCCTTAAACGGACTTGGATTTTGACTTAAATCAGGTCCTCAGGGCTGCATGTGGCTCCTGGGGGCCACAGTGGATGGCACAGACCTGGGACATTTCCCATCACAGATGTTCTATCGGACAGAGCCCGCTGTGCAATTGGTTCCTCTTGTCACCCCTGTTCCTATTCGAAGTTCTTCAGAGCCACTCTAAATACCTTGCCCTTTAAAAGGTCAGCAATTGCCCAGCCAGCATGGCTCAGTGGTTGAGCATCCACCTATGAACTAGGAGGTCAGGGTTTGATTCCTGGTTGTGGGCTCGATCCCCAGTATGGGGCGTGTAGGAGGCAGCCGATCAATGATTTTTCTCTCATCGTTGATGTTTCTCTCTCTTTCCCTCTCTATCCTATATAATAAAAGGGTAATATGCAAATTAACCCTAACAGCAGAGCACCTGGGAATGACTGGTCACTATGACACACACTGACCACCAGGAGGCAGACACTCAATGCAGGAGCTGCTCCCTGGTAGTCAGTGCGTTCTCACAGGGGGAGCTCTGCTCAGCCACAAGCCAGGCTGATGGCTGCCAGTACTGCAATGGCGGTGGGAACCTCTCCTGCCTCCTCAGCAGCCCTAAGGATGTCCGACTGCAGCTTAGGCCTGCTCCCTGCTGGCAAGTGGACATCCCCTGAGGGCTCTTGGGCTGCCAGAGGGATGTCTGACTGCCAGCTTAGGCCTGATCCCCCGGGGAGTGGCCATAAAGCCAGCCAGGTGGACATCCCCTGAGGGTTCCCAGACTGTGAGAGGACCCTTCTCAAATTTTTGTGCACCAAGCCTCTAGTATGTATATATATTGTATAGATATATATAGTACACACACACACACACACACACACACACACACACACACACTGAGTGGCCAGATTATTATGACCACCTGACATTTGTAGGCAAATTAGCTATAATTTCATGCTGAAGTTGCTAGAGGGCCAGACAATTATAAATAGGGAAGCAGGTTGTTTACCACGACAGTAGAAGGGATTTTTTTTTCTGAAGATATGGTAAACAACTCGATTTAACAGCCTTTGAACATGAGATATATTTGAACGTGAGTGGCCAGATTATTATGACCACCGCATCAGTACTTTGTTGGGCCACCTTTTGCCTTCAATACTGTAGTGATTCTTGTTGGCACTGACTCCACGAGATGTTGAAAGGTAATGCGAGGGATCTGACACCATGCCTGATGAATAGCACTGTCCAGTTCTGTGAGATTTGATGGTTGTGGAACCAGCTGCCTGATGGCTCTTTTAACTTAATCCCACAAATGCTCAATTGGATTGATGTCTGGTGATTGTGGGGGCCACCCAGGCAAGGTAAAGTCTCCCTCAGGTTCTTGAAAACACTCTTGCACAATACGAGCACCGTGGCATGGCACATTGTCTTATTGGAAGAAGCCATCTCCATTGGGATCCACCATCAACATAATAGGATGAACTTGATCAGCAACGATCCTTAAGTATGTTGTGCTATTCAGACATTGTTCCACATGAATTAAAGGGCCCAAATCATGCCAGGAAAACATGCCCCAAACCATAACACCGCCCCCACCAGCTTGAAGGGTTGTACTCATGCATGTGGGGTGCATGCTTTCATGCTGTTTCTGCCCAATTCTCACTCTGCCATCTGCATGATGCAACTGGAAATGTGATTCATCGGACCATGTGACTTTTTTCCAATGCTCGATTGTCCAATCCTTGTGTTCCTGTGCGAACTGGAGATGTTATATCTTGGTAACTGAAGACAGCAAAGGTGTTGGAACAGTTCTTCGGCTTCCATATCCCATACAATGCAGTGTATGGCTAATTAGCCTACAAATATCAGGTGGTCATAATAATCTGGCCACTCAGTGCGCATCTTATCTAATAAAAGAGTAATATGCAAATTGACCATCACAAGATGGCTGCTCCCATGTGGTCAAAGATGGCTTCCCCGATGTGTTCAAAGATGGCCACCACAAGATTGCCAGCAAGGGAGGGCAGTTGGGAGGGAC
>PVJC01005531.1:28803-58810 GCA_004026665.1 Murina feae | reverse complement strand
GGAGGAGAAAGAGAAGGAAGTAGGATTAAAAGGGAGAGAATGAGGGGGGAAGAGAAGAAGTTATATAAACAGAGATAGAAGGAGGGTTATAGAAAAGAAAGAAGAGAAAGGTAATAAAAAGGAGAGGGAGATAAAAGAGGTGAGTGGATTGGACAGGAGAGGAGAGGAGAGGAGAGGAGAGGAGAGGAGAGGAGAGGAGAGGAGAGGAGAGGAGAGGAGAGGAGAGGAGAGGAGAGGAGGAGAAATAGAGGGGGAAAGAAGTAGAAATTATTTCCCAGCCGACATGGCTCAGTAGTTGAGCATCGACCTTTGAACCAGAAGTTCATGGCTGTATTTCTGTTCAGAGCACATGCCAGGGTTGCAGACTCAATCCCCAGTGTGGGGTGTACAGGAGGCAGCTGATCAATGATTCTGTCATCATTAATGTTTCTATCTCTCTCTCCCTCTCCCTTCCTCTCCAAAATCAATAAAAATATTTTTTATAAAAGTGGAAATTACTGAGAACACCTATATAAATATACTAAAGACAAATTAAAATGTTTTAGCATTATCATGTTGGCCCACTTGCTAAATCTGCAAAGAATTTTGAGAAAGTACTACACTTTGTGATTGAGAAAATAACATACTTTTTTAGACTAGAGGATATAAATAATCATAGAATAATGATCTTGAAAACTTTTGAAATACCATACAAAACAGGATAGCATTACTATTTTTCTGCCTTATATAATTAGGTAATTAAGATTCCTTAGTCAAAAATTACATCTTTGTAATTCCCTTAAGTGCCTTGGAGTAGTAGATACTCAATAAATTTAAACTAATATGGGATGAATTGGACAGAATAAACACACTGAAATTTTAAGGATCTCAAATTGCATCCTCAAGGCTACAGCTAAGACCCTATAATAAAGTGAGAAGTAACATTTGTCTGTGGCTTTCGCAGCCTCCTCTTTATGGACACTTTTATCCCTTTTTCTGGCACCCACCCCCAGTGTTTTTCCCACTTCCCATATAATAAAGCCTGCTTTCAAAGAACAATCCAACACTTCTGTCAAGAGAGTTGTAGAGAGAGTTGTAAAGGACCAGTGGAACTTAATGGTTTGTTCTTCACAGGGCCCTTTAAGGGCAGTTTAAGGGGAGACAAAGGAAGAAAAGCTCTAAAAATCACAAAATGAATGTTTAGTTCTAGAATTTCTGGCCTAAGTGAGTCAGTGCTAGAAGCATTCAGGATGACGGGATGACAATGGCACAGGAAGGAGGGGCTCCGGAGACTTTTGTGATCATATGGCTGGTCACTTATGTGCTAGTTCTGGGTGACAGTGGTACAGTTAGGGTCTCGACTCAGAATTCCTGAAATCCTGACCTCTGGTCCCCAAAGTAAGCTCGTCTGTTTGAGTCTGATTTCACTTGTTTATGTTTTTCATTTTTCTTGTAGGAAAATATGCACTTATTTTGGCCACATTGTGCCCACTGAAATCACAGAATGTTTCCCAATACTTTTAATGTCTACCCTGAAAAAAAGAAGTTATTACTATTCCACAATCCAGATAGTTTATCAAAACCTATTTAAAAAAATATTTTGTGTATATAAACTAACAGCAAGAAAAACAAAAAAGGGAGCAACTAAAAATGCTCATCAATCTTCAATTTCCATCTCCTTCTAGAATTCTTTTCACTCTGCTTCTGCTTTGATTTGCTGGTGAGTAAAAGCATGGCTTTCTCTAAGAATTTCCAGGTATCTCCTTCATCAAAGCTAATGTTCATTTTGCTTGCCCAATCTGATGAACTGTTAGTGGCTGACTTCAGCAGTTCATTTGAAGCATGGCAGCTATCATCTCAGGTAACAACTACTTGTTTAATATTTTAACCCTGCTGTTCTGCCTTCTGTAATTATTTGCTTGATAAAATAATACAGAAGTTATTTTGATTTTCTGAACTTATATAAATCATCCCATTCCATAGAATACCCCATTGATTGTAGTTTTACTGGTCTTTCAAACACATTCCTCTGCACCTGGAGACCAAGACAGCACAATTGCTTTAAATGGCTTCAGTGGCTCCAGAAAATGGGTTTCCATTGACTCAGTGGTCCCAAGGCCTGAAACTATAATTAATCTTTGTAGATAAATAACTGGCTCAATCTAGCTTCTGTAACAAATTGCTTTTGCAAACCAGATTCCTCATTCCAAACCTCGAGATGTAATCAATACCTTTGTGATATCTGCCTAAGTCTGATGTTTCTGCCACTCGGCACTGTGAGATTTGGAGCCCCTTCTCCCTCGCAGTTGCCAGCTTTATTGATTAAATGACTCATTGATTTGATCTTGCGTCCTGTGTGTTACTTGTGGAGTACATTACAATACATTGATAAGATTGCCAAAAGCCATATAAGAAAAAGCACCATGATTATTATCAACGTCTGCCCTAAAATGGTGGACCACATGCCATCAGTTGATTTTCCCACTGGGCATTCATTTACTCTTCTCCAGGTAACTGAACACAGATTTACAACCCATCCTTCTAAGCCAATCCTTGGGCTCATAAGCCGCATACCCTAGGTTCATAATAGAGAAGTAGACCAGGCTAAACTAATCAGTATTTCTCATTCTCTAAATCATAATGATAGGTTCATGGATAGTGAAACAATCCAATCCAAGCCAATGAGAATTTGGCAGGATGTGCCACAACAATGACTCTGAATTTTTTCATTCAGTATTTTAGCTTGGAAGGATTTTACAACTCCTAGTAACTATCTTGCAATTATGGAAAAAAAAAATGGAATCAACTCAGAACAATAAGAGCCAACACTGACAATAGTAAACTCTCCATGGCCATATCATTGAGCCCTTTTTAAAGCCAAGCCTGAAGCCATAGTTTTGCTTTGCTTAAGCTAGTTTGGGTTAGATATTCTATTACTAGCATCCAGGAGAATCCTTCCTGATATAGCCATTAATGTTAATTCCTCCCCTGGCTATAACCTTTAACTAATAAATTTTAAAATGAGTTTACCATAAGGAAGACATCAAGCAAGAACTGAGAGTGAAGATTCGTTGATAGAATATTAGGGGTCTTCACAATCCTGGGGTCCAACATGCCAGAAAACTTCCAAGCAATCCATACAAGATAAATACAACCTTCAAGAAGATCTGGACCTGGTTGCCAACTCACCTACTGGATGTCCTCACTCCACTCTGGATGTCCTCACTCCATCAGAAATAAGATGTTTCTGAACAACACAAAAAGGAATCCTTAGAATATGAGGGTATCCTTCTGTCCAAGAACTTTGACAGGATCAATGAATATTTACTGAACACCTGCCACTTGCTAGGTTCCGTCATGGAACTGAGACTATAGAGATTTTGATAAAATATAATCTGTGACATCATGCGTGCATGACGTAGCACAGGATGCTAAACCTATATTAGCCTGACCAGCATTCCAACTATGCCTGCTCTAGCTGTTGTAAAAAGAAGCAGCATGTTCAGATGGTCAATCAAGGTTCCATGCATGGAAGAAAAGAGTGCACAAGAGGTAGGTTTTTTTGTGCTTTTTTGTTTGTTTGATTGTGTATGTGTTTTACTTTCCACTCTTTTGAGCACACACAGAACCGTGTAAGGAAAGAGAAATCTCTTCTTTGCCTTTGCACTACCTGACAAGAGGAGGGTTTCCTGCATGGTTTAGGTTTGCTTCACTTTCACCAGTGATTATTCCCAAAAGTGCCTATATCAGAAGCTTCCCTTAAAGAGGCTATGAGACCCTATATCTTTGTGATGTCACCATTTAAGGGCCCCACCAAGACTAAGAGATTTGGGTGGTGATCACTTTGTAATGTATACAGATAAATTATAATGTTGCATACCTGAAATTAAATAGTGTTATATGCCAATTTTACAGCAACAGCAGATGAATAGATTAAAAAACTGTGCTATATCTACACAACGGAACACTATGCTGCTATAAAAAAGAAGGAACTTTTACCACTTGCAACAGCATGGATGGACTAGAAAGCATCATGCTAAGTGAAATAAGCCAGTTGGAGGAAGATAAAAATCACATGATCTCACTAATATGTGCGATATAGTGGGCAACATAATTTGATAAACAAGAGTAGATCCAGAGACAAATGGGGGGTGGAAGGTAGAGAGCAACCAAAGGACTTGTATGCATGCATATTAGCATAAACAATGGACACAGACACTGGGACAGTGGGGGTTTGCCTGGGGTGGGAATGGCTGGGGGGGGGAGTAGATCAATTGGGGAAATAGAAGACATATATAAAACTTTAGACAATAATAATAAAAAGAATTAATAGCTTTCTTTAATACTCTGTCTGCACACATATCTACTCTCATAGATTCCCAAATATATATCTCTATCCCAAATCCTTTTCCTGATCACCAGACATGTAATGACTACTGGACAACTCCAGTTGTCTGTAATGTGAGCATTTAAAGTACACCATGCCATAAATAGAACTCACTACCCCACCCTGCTCTTCTCCATCTCAGTGACTGGCCCTGTTGTTTACTGGGTTGCACAAGCCAGAGCCTTGTTTCATCTTCACCTTGATTCTTTATTCACCTCTATTCAAATCACAATAAACAAAACATCTTAGGGATCTCTTCTCTTCATTCACTTCTTTCCATCACCACTAGCACCACTTGAGTTCTCTCTCTCTCTCTCTCTCTCTCTCTCTCTCTCTCTCAGTTTCCTGTTGTATTCCTAACTAGTGTCTCCACTTTCAGTCTTACCTGCTATAGTTGTCTCCACAGTAATTTTTATGCTTCAAAAATATAATCATGTATCCATTTAAAACACTTTAATAACACCTCATTATCCCCAAAATAAAGTACTTAATGTTACTCACCATTTCTTTTATTAGCTGACCTCTGCTTATCTTCTAGCTTCACATAATGACAACTCCCCCCGCCCCTTGGTCTCCATAATCCATACAGCTCTAATAGCAGTTCTCCAAATGAAAAAAATGTCCAATATTGCCTCTGAAATTGTGTGCATTCTGGCTGAAATGTCCTTCCATTACCTTCTTTCTATCCTATTTCCCAACTCCACATTCCTTCAGTTTCCAGACTTTTTCCTACTTACTCTTCCAGGAAGTCTTCCCTGGCATCCTATATCTGTACTAGAGGCCCAGTGCACCAATTTGTATACCAGTGAGGTTCCCTCGGCCTAACCTGTGGGATTGAGCCAAAACCAGCTCTCCAACATCTCCTAAGGGATCCAAGATTGCAAGAAGACACAGGCCAGGCCAATGGACCCCACTGGTGCATGATCAGGGCTGGGGAGGGATATGGGAGGTTGGCCAGCCAGGGAGGAATTGAGGGAGTGCTCCAGGGCATGTCTGGCCCATCTTGCTCAGTCCCAATCAGCCAGACCCCAGTAGCAAGCTAATCTACCGGTTGGAGCGTCTGCCTCCTGGTGGTCAGTGCACGTCATAGCAAGTGGTTGAGCAGCCTTAGCATGTCTTTAGCATATTACACTTTGATTGGTTGAACAGCCAACTGGACGACTGGACACTTAGCATATTAGGCTTTTATTATATAGGATTGGTGAAATGTACTCCAATAGGGTACACAACTTATCCTAAACTGTATATCAAATCCATTGAACTGAATTACCTTCTAGACTATTAAACTCTTTGGGAGCCAGAAGTATGACAAGTTTATTGTTGAGTTCATGATGATTAATACACAGGTTGGCACAGAACAGGACATCAAGAAAAATGAATCAAATCAGTGAATGAGTTAACAAGGACTCTTAAGTACTGGCAGGTGAAGGACAAACACAGATTGGGATTTTGATGGTACATGATGTCTTAGCTTTTATGTTTATTCACTAAATATGTATTATATGCTATTTCCCATTCATGACATTTCTATTCCAATGACTTTGTGGTAAGTGTCTGACAAGAGATAACTATAGCTACTAAGTGTGAATAAGAAACCACCTGATTTTTTATTACATATATATATTCAAAACATTTCAGGTAGAACTTGGAATCTGTAATTCCTAAATTCAACATCTCTCATGGGGTCGGATATCCAGCTACAGTGAGTCACATGTGCTCTCCTCTTAGGGCCCTGCCCCCTAAAAGCCAGGTCTGCGCTGTGTGATCCTCCCCGTCTCAGTCCTCTCACTCTATGATCCAAGATGGACACTGCCCCACACGAGCCTAACAAGACTTTCTCCCAAGAATTTGGAATTTGGTGCTAATCTAGTATTTCCAGAACTGAGTCATTTGACATGATTTCTAAATTTCCATGGTGGCTCGCCTTCCCAAAGCCTACCTGTTCAACTCTTCTAGTTCCCCAAGAGTCTTCAGGGTCATTTTAATAGTTTCTCTGTTTTTAAGGCATTTCCTATGACTTCTCACCAAGAGAAACTTCCTAACTAATGTGGCAGAAATATTACTAAAAATTATCAATACTATATTTTCCTTCTTGGTTCAAATTTCTCCATGGCTACATTCTCTATTATTTCATTTCATGAGTTATAGAATGCCTTATCAGATAAAAGAGAAAGAATTAGATTGCATCTTATTAGAAGTCTAAATTTCAAGAAGAGACAACTTTATGAGAAAATCTTTCTCAACCATTTTTTTAGAGGAAAATGCTTTCCACCTTGACGCCTCTCTTTAATGCTCTACTCAAGGCCTATGCTATGGGTTCTAATGCAAGACCAAGAGAACCTAGTCTGAAAGATGTACAGGATTCCGTGCCAGGGCAGCAATCCTTAACACAACATCCCTAACACACAATCTAGTCCTAAGTGAAGAGACCCTGATGGAGTGCTTCAGTTTTTCCAGCAACAACCAAATGCATAATGAATCCTTTCCGTATTGGAAAACATTAAAGCAAACTCAATTTTATTATTTAAAGCAGGCATTGAAAATCATAGTAATAATGCAATAAGAAATATTCCTAAATGCTAAAGGAGTAATAAGTCTCTATTAATTTATAATTCTATTGTATATGTTGCTATTTATACTGTTATGCTATTTATGCTAAAGGATCTTTTAAGCATCCTTAAAACTGATCTTTTTTGCATCATACACAAAATCTAATTAGTTGAAGAAGAGAAACTGAAATTCCAGATGTTAGAGTGAATATTTTATTTTAAAAACAAATACTCCCTAAAAATCTTCCCTCTATGTCTTTAATTTCTTCTTAATATACATGCAAGTAAGAAGAAATTAAATTTTATTAGTTTTTTTTGATAATCTGTTTTGGTTATCACACACACACAAAAAAAACCATGCTTATCACACACACAAAAAAATGATAAAATTGCACTGAGCAGCTGAAAATAATAAAAGTAACTTTATACTTGTAGGCCTTGCGTGTTATTGGTTCTCACCTTATCCATGAAACTTCTCTGTACACAGTGAAGGACAGAGGAACATATCTTTATTACCAGCCCCCAGCACCTGCCTAGCTTCCACCAAACTCACCTGCTTGGCAGTCCATATGATTTCTAGAGCAAATTAACTTTTACCAAAACTCCTTAGGATTAACAGAATATATAAGTAGCTAAAATTCTCATCAAAGGCTTTGCAGATAGGAGTGGGTCTCTTAATGGGTTAACATTAAAAGTCCCATGGAAAGAGAATTTGCCATAGACTTCCCAAAGATGAGACTGCAAATTGAGTCTCCTTCAGAGAACAATGACACTGACTACAAACCATGGTTTTCATTCCATCTTCAAAGTGAGATAATGCAAGAATGCCAAAAATTCCACAGAGCCTTCTCAAGTAACAATCTTGTCCTTGAGAGAGCCTTGGGATTTTGAGTTGTGGAATTTTCCACCTATTTATTCTTTCATTTTCCATCTTCTTTGCCTTCAAGTGTCAACTGGCTCTTTAAGTCACAGCCATACAAATCATATGATTTTTTTATTGGCATAAGACATTATACTTTATTCATCTATTCCATTTCACCTGAAGAAAATCCAATAAAGACACGATTTCACTTCCAATGAAATATTTTAAGCTGCCTTTTCCCCATGAGAAACTAAGCCCAAAACCCCATCCCTGAGCTATGTAAGTATGAAACTTCTTGCCTCTCAGAACATGTATGAATTTGACACTATTAAGATATAGGCCTGCTTTTTTTCCTGATACGCTTCATAGTACTTGTGTAAAAATACGTAGCAAATTCAATGATTTACTAGTTAGTGAAGGCTTTGTACCATAATAATACCAAGAACACCCTATGCTTTTCCTAGCAAATATTGACTTAAAAGGACACTTTATTTACCTTTGTGCTACATCCTTGATAGAAACCATGTACAAATTGCAAGATTTGTTTTCCTCTAACTGTAAATACAGTGAAGCAGAAAATTCAAGTGGTGATTAGACATCAAGTAATTACCTTTGCCTCTGAGTTATTGATTGAACTAGAAACTCAAGTTAAGGTCATCATGACCTCCCTTAGCAGGCCCTTCTGCTGCTACAGGAAATGACCTATGACACACTCAGCGCGCACACACCTTTCTGTGTGACAGAAGCCAATTCTGAATCATAAAAATCTCATATGAAAAGGAGGAAGAAAAGATGTTAGCATTGGTCCTGGGGTGTATATCAGCCTGTGCATTTGCCACAACAATAGGTTAATTATATGATGTAAGGACAAAACTTTCTCTCCTCCAGAAGACAATTCGCCACCCTATTCTATGAAAGGGTTGTGGGAGACACAGTGTAGCAGAGAGAAATGTTCCCCTGTGGCCCCATCTTCAACTCAGCTCTCCATGGCTGAAGAATTAAATCCTTGAATAGCAACCATATACCATTAATGAAAACACAGAGCAAAGAGATATGAGATTCAAGCTCTCTGTCAGAAGATAAGAGTCACATAATAAAAGAGACAGTCATGACTTTATAAGCAGAAGAGAAGTTTCTCAACGTCTCAAAGCTATCTCGTTAACTAATGATCGCTCATCATGAGCGATCATGATTATTTAGGAGAAGCAAAATATGGACAGATCCGTCTGCAGGCAAGTGGAGACAAGGCATAATAAAGGAAGAGCTAGGTGTGTGAGGAAAATGATGAAGTGAACATACTTTAGTGCTTAATTCATACAGGAGAAAATGCACCAGCTTCAACAGGAATTTAACTCCTTCTGGTTGGAATGTTAAAATACACGTGTAAACAATTATTTCTATTCCTTTCAGCACCCAGCCATGCTAGTTGGTTTGACCTTTTCTTTTGCCCTAATACTTGGGTAGATTTCAAAGTTTGGTAAAGGCATATCATAAAACTCACATATAAAAAGGTTCAATTTTCAATGTCTTTATTTTTAAAAAACTCATCGATTCTAAATTGAGGGAGTTATCATTTGTGATAATTCACTTCTGAGCCACACTTAAGTGCACCATTGAACTCACAGCAAGGTTTCTTAAAGGACAGATGGAGAGCATTTCTGGGATGTCACACTTCAGGGGTGGCAAGGAGGGTGGCCATGCAGTGGCTGCTGATGAAAAGGACCTTAAATTCAAATAATGCAGTGCCCTCGGAACACACCCTAACAGCATCACGCAAATGGTAGGCCTTATCTCTTTACAAAGGCTTGTACACAAACCTTGATGTTTATTGAATGACGTCACCTTCCTATTTCCCCATCTCAGGTTGCCCTTATGTTCATTTTTACCTGTTTTGTCTCTACAAACATGTTGGGGCAAGGGAAAGAACTGTAGGGGTTTGGACTTTATATTTACTAGTGGGGGATTTTGTGTTACTCTTGAGAAAAGGGTTTGCTAAAATAAATATTTTAAGAAGTGGGAGGGAGGAGAGAAGGAGTGATTATTTCTTTCCCCTGGCTTTCCCAAGTTAAAATGGTTTTTTAAAATATTTTTTTACTAGGGGCCCGGTGCACAAAAATTTGTGCACTCGGCGAGGGGAGGAGGGGGTCCCTCATCCTGGCCTGTGCCCTCTCACAGTCTGGGACCCCTGGGGGGGGATGTCCACCTGCTGGCATGCATGGCCAATCTGGGTGAGGGGCTGAGGGCTGTTTTCAGGCTGGCCATAGCCCCCTCAGGGTTCGTGCACTGGGGGGTGGGATGGCTGGTGAGTGCAGGCATGGACGTTTCCAGCCGGGTGGCCTACCATCGCACATACCTGGTGGGCCTCCACCACTGAGGGGACACACCTGGTACAGAGCTGGGTGGCAGGCGAGGGAGTGGACGCTGGTGTGTGGTCCCTTGGGGGGGCCATGCTGCTGAGCGGACACACAGGGGTGGAGCCAGGCACACGCTCACACACACCCCATGGAGGCCCCCAGGGTGGAGGCAGGTGGCTGGACCTGTGGCAGAGGCTCTGCGCAGGGGCAGAGGATGCTCGGGCATGACCCCGAGGGGGTACCCACCTCAAGCCCCCACCACTGAGCCTCTGAGGTCGCGTGGGCCCAATTGCTCTATTCCCAGGCCTCACAGGGCTGGGCTGGGCTGCCAGCTCCCAACCTTGTGGCTGCTCACCACTGTCTGGAATCACCATGGGCACGATTGCTCTATTGCCAGCCCCAGCCAAGGGCCGGGCCGGCTCTCACCCAAGGCCGCCCAGAACCAACCACTGGCACGATCGCTCTATTCCCAGGCCCAGGCTGCAGGGCCGGGATCTGGGCAGCCAGCTCCCGGCCCTGCTGCCAACCGCCACTGCCCTGAATCGACTTCCAGGGCACACACAGGCAGAGGTCAGGCCTCCACCTGTGCATGGGCCAGCGCAATCTCTCTATTCCCAGCCCCATCTCTCTATTGCCAGCCCCAGCCGCAGAACCGGGGGCCTGGGCGGCCGTCCGGCCCTGCAGCCGCCCACCACTGCCTGGAACCGACCGCCAGAGCACGCAAGGGCAGAGGCCAGGCCTTCGCCCTTGCGTGCTCTGGCGCGATCGCTCCATTGCCAGCCTGGGCCTCCGCCATCTTGGCTGGGCTAATTTGCATACCATTGTTCTGATTGGCTGTTGGGCGTCCTGAAGAAATGGTCAATTTTAATATTACACTTTTATTAGTTTAGATTGATTTCAGAGAGTGGAAGGGAGGGAGAGAAAGAAACATCAGTGATGAGAGAGAATCATCGATCAGCTGCCTCCTGCATGGCCTCTCCTGGGGCTCAAGCCCACAACCTGGGCATGTGCCCTGACAGGGAGTCGAACCATGACTTACTGGTTCATAGGTAAACACTCAACTGCTGAACCACACCAGCCAAAATGTTTTGAAGGATTAGCACATCTGATATTTACATATAAATAAAAATGATAATGTTATATGACTTCTTCTTTTCCCTAGGAAAAGGGTAAGATATGATAGGATAGCCTGGGTCCAAAGAGCATAAGGTAGGATATAAGAGGATCTGACAGACCGCTAGACATGTACAACTAGAGCAAACTCTCAAGATAACTGGTTCGGTCCAATTGTTTTAGAACTGAGAGACTGAGCTCAAAGAAGGAAGGGTTATCACCCAAAGACAAAGAGTGGAACAGCTAGGACTAGTATGTGAAAATAATAATGGTAATCTTTTTTAATAAGAAAAACAAAAATGCAACTTTCACATACTGGCCTTTTGCTAGCTGTTTCCTGGAGCAAATAACTCTCCCTGTTTCATCATCTATGAAGTTGAGGTAATAATGTTACCTACTTCATAGGCTTGTTGGGAAAATTACATCAGTAATACTTATAAAGCTCCTAGAAACAATAAGTATTTTATAAATATCAACTTATTACCACCACTATTGATAATTTAGTCAGGCCAGGCCTTTTTCAAGTAAGTGGAGTATTATTGATGAATTGGAAAACTCAATCTACTATGGATCAGCATGTCACAATGGCATGATGTCAATATTTAAGGATACACTGGGGCTCAGCCTAACTCCAATTTAGACCATAGGTGGTGACGGGGGTAGGGAGGGTGGGAGTCTCATCTCCATGACTAATAGTCACTTATATTTAAAAACACTTAGGTAACAACATTCATGTAGCATTAAAAAAAAACAACTCCAAAAATAGAATTGAAAACCCAACCTTTCTTGAGTCCCCAGTTTTGATTTTTAAGAACCTCGACCAATCTACTTCATCCTACTTGGCAGTTTCCATATATGGTGTTAATAACAGTCTTCAACTGAATCACCGTAAAGGTTAAATGTAGTTGAAAGCACTTTTTGGCCTATAAATTTTACAGAGAATTATACATTCTTAAAAGCACAATGTATTATAATTACAAAATGTTTCTTATTTTGAAATCACAGGGAAAAAACCATTCCTGCTCTTTTCCAAGGATTTAGCATTGACCATGAAAATAGAATATATAGTCAGAATAGTTATGCAAAATGTGTTCCAAAGCAAAATCACCGGGCTGGGAAGTTTAGAGGCTTGGGTTTTAGCTCCAGCTTTCCCATGGACACATCATAAAGCTCCAGGCCAATCATTTAGATTCCCTGTCACCCCGTTTCCTTTCCTATATAACACAGGGTGCGTTAGAAGCTCTCTCCTCCTCTAATTCTATAATTCTAAATGGCATACATATGTTTGCATGAATCTATGAGCCACCAAAACCTGGTATATTTCAGAAAATCACTTAATAAACAAAATATCTCATAAACAGTTCAAGAGATCTTGGAACTGACTCTCAAAACATTGCATAATCATGTTTAGGCAAATACTTCAACCCAACAAAGAACTTCTTGGAATGGGGCTTCTTTTCACCACCACTGGAAATTCACAGAAGACAGGCATCCAGGCTGTCAGTTCATGTGTTCACACTCACTCTGCCCTACGGGCTTAAAGCACTGGAATGTCTTTCAGTAATTTTTTTTGAGGGGTGAGGGTACTTAATAAACAGAAAATGGTATCGCCTCTTTCAGAATGAAAGGAAAGTCTAAGAGCGCGTTTTATTCTTAAAACATTTTCGGTATTGAAGAAGTTTTAGCATCACTTTTTTTTTTCCTTCTCATTTCGGATTTAATCAATGTGACACCTTTGTGAAGTAGGCTGGGCGCAGGAGTTACTGTGTCTATTTTATAAATAAATATACAGGGGGCAAAGAAATAAAATAACATGCTTCTCACTTAGAGTTGATGGTCTCACTCTAAGATCTCCTGCCCCATAAAAGAACCCTGACCTAGTAAGGAGTGGCCTGCCAGCAGATCAGCCCCTCGCGCAAGGACTGGCTCCACTCCCTTCAAGAACAAAAGCTCTCCTCCCATCCACTGCCCGAGTGACTGCCTGGGACCCCATACAGCACTGAAGGAGTGCTCTGAATGCCTGAGCCCTTTCAGAGGACTTCCATGGAGAAATGAAATTCTCAGATAGAAACAATGGACTTATTGATGACTGAATTAGGCCCTGCTTCCCATGCCTTGTGGTTTCTCCCCATAAATGTTTTTCCCGTAATTCAGAGGCTGCTTTGGGAGAGCTGTCCAGAACTCTTTCATCAGGGTTATTTTTTTTCATCCTAAGATTTTGGCCAACTCTCTCTGTTTATTTTTAAAATGGAGAAGGAGTGGATCATGTCCTAGAGAGAAAACTCCTACAAGGTCCTAAACATTTAATATCCATGGGGATAATTAGGAGGATTTGAGAATTATACCCCTCTCTGTTAACTGACTTGGGGGGTGGACCAACTTCAAATCACAAAGACATGATTCTGAAAACAAAGTTTAATTTTATGTAACTCACTTCCAGCCCCTGTGGTAGAAACAAGGCTGTAATATGTTTGAAGTGCCTGCCCTGGGCTTGGTTGGTAACTGGAATCCTGCAGAGCCAGCGGGTTGGAAATGAAAGATCACACAGAGATTAGCTCCACAAGAAACATGCTTATGTTTGCATAATAATCATGTTTCTACCTTCATAATGGCTTAATTTCATTTATTCCCCAAACTGAGTGGCAGAGACAGCTACTCATTGTGGGACATATGGTTACATTGCTACTTTTGCTGGTTCTTCTCTGAGAGGAACACTGTTTCTGTCCTCTGGCTATGGAAGCGAAATAAGCACAGCTCTAAATCTGTGACTTGCTTTTCATCTATGATGGGAGATAAGGGCAGCCATCTGCATCATTGCAGCTAATTCAGGTCCTCAGATATTGAGAACCTTCTGTGGGCAAGGTGCCGTGTTAGGTGTTTCAGAGGACCTAAATCTGAGCAAGAGACAGCCCCATTTCGCAAAAAGTTTAATCAAGTGACTGAGTGCTGGGAGATAGGGAAAGATGGCAGGTCTTCAAATCACTGTTTAGAATCAAAAAGTTTATAATAAAAGTGCACCTAGTGATCAAACATAACATAGATATAAGAACAGGGGCCATATCTCCCTTGAAATTTCCCTGCATCCCATTCTGGTATTTAAAATAATATTTTAAACAAAAGGAAAGAGGTATTTTGAAGGCTCCAAAAAGAGATAGTTCTTAAATTAAGGAGATAACAAATTTCATGAAGGAAGTGGCATTGGAAATGAGTCCAAAAGGTTGAAAAGATAAAATAATAACAAAAATAAGTGTAATGTACAATTTTAAATGGCACTACTACATATATCAGCTTATGTCTGAAGACAAAAAAGAGGAGAGCCCTCTAAGTAGGAAGTACACCATGAGCAAAGGCAAGGGCTAGGAATATCAAATACTTATTCATGAGCACAACAAAACTTAAGTGAACACCTACTATGCTCCAGATGTGAATTATAGTGATACAGGATTCAGGGGGCACAGATGTTTGTCTTCAAGTGTCATGTAGCCTACAGGGAAGGCCGACATAATTGGCTCAGAAGTTATATGTCATATACTTTAAACCTATACAATTGTATTGCTTAATTTAATTAATTAATGTAACACCAATAACTTCAATAAAAATAAAAATTTAGAAAAAGTTGTTATATGTCAGGTAGAAGTAGGAGATGAAGATTGAAATCTATGCCAGGATCATGTTAAGTATGTCTTTATTTTTTTTTATGTTTTTTATTGTTTAAAGTTTTACATATGTCTCCTTTCCCCCCATTGACACCTGTCCCCCTGCCACTCCCACCCCTGAGGGCAAGCCCCCACCACTCCAGTGTCTGTGTCCGTTGGTTTTGCTAATACGTATGCATACAAGTCCTTCGGTTACTCTCTAAGCCCTCCTCCCCTGCCATTTGTCTCTGGATCTATTTTTGTTCATCATTTTATATTGATCATCATATCCCACATATGAGTGAGATCATGTGATACTTATCTTTCTCTAAATGGGTTATTTCGCTTAGCATAAAGCTCTCCAGTTCCATCCATGCTGTTGCAAATGGTAAAAATTCCTTCTTTTTTGTAGTGGCATAGTATTCCATTGTGTACCAACATTTTTTTAATACACTCAGCTGCTGATGGGCACTTAGGCTGTTTCCAAATCTTAGCTATTGTAAATTGTGCTGCTAAGAATATAGGGGGGCATATAGCCTTTCTTAAGGGTGTCTTTAAAACTAGGCTAACATGCAGTACTTAATTCAGTGACAATACAAGATTATTAAACATTTGGGGCTGAGGATATGATCTGGGTTTAATACATGATTCATTTAGAGCAAATGAATAGGATTCATTCAGTGCAAGAAGAAATGAGGAAGAAAATGCAAAAGTCCCAGGCAAGAGATAATAGGGCTCTGAATACAATGGCATTAAAGAAGATTAAGGAGAATAAAAAGAGGAACTCAACTAAAATAAACAATGTAGGACACAGACTTGTTTGAAAGGAAAAGAAAATGCTTGGTATAGGCCATGCTGAGTCGGAATGCCAGTAGTATGTAAAGGGCAGACATTTAGCCTGCAGTTGAACTTTCAGATCTGGGTACTAGCAAGAGCCATTTCAGGTGCTATCCACAAGGGGGTCATTGCTAACAACATGGGATTGAACAAGATAGTTGAGATAGCAAGTGTCAATATGAAGGGGGAAGAAGAAAGTAATCCTGAGAATGTTTACATTTATATGGTAGAAGGAGAGAGAAGCATATGAATAAGACAGGAAAGATGAGAAACCTGTTGAGTCAAGCAGCACAGTGCCAGGGAACCCAGAGAAGGAGACGGTCTGAAGGAGGGGAGGACGTATCAACTGTCAGATGCTAAGCAGAAGCCTGGAGATGTAAACTGAGATGAGATGAGCCACCGGATCTAGTGCTTAGGGGGTCAATGGCTGCCTTTGAAAAAAGAAACTTCAGTGAGGTCAAGAACAGAAAAGTCAGCACTTAAGAGAGTAAAGAGTGAGCAAGATCATGGCAAGAAAGTAGATTTCAGAGAGTTTGATAGAGGGAGATAGAATGAGGATGTAAATGAAGAAGGAAGGATTGAATGGGAACCAGAGGAAGGAATAAGGTTTGAAGATAGAGGAGTTAACTTGCCAAGGAGAAGGGTGCATACTCCTCAGAGACGGGTTCAAAAATAAGAAAGTGTGGGAGGGGGTGGTGAAAATACAAAGACTCTCTCTCTACCTTCTGGCCCACGCCTATGGGCACAATTACAACCTCTCCTTTGGATGACTCACACATATCTATCTCCTGCCCTAACCTCTTCCTGAGCTCATCTATATATAAAATAATGTGCTGAACAACCCCACCTGGGTGTCATAAAGGCACCTCACACTCAACCAGCCCAAATCAAATTCAGTACATTTTTTTTCTCCAAATAATATCATCTCCCACTGTTCCCTCCTCAAACCCCACCCACCACCAAAGGGTTTTCCTTTACCTCTCCAAATCTGCCTTTGCCTCCTTCTAAGCACCGTGCTATAACTAAAGTGACCATTTTAAAACTCAACTCTGATGTTGTCCACCCTGCTTAGAGCCCTCCAGTCACTTCCTCTTGGGCAGGGCCAAAGTCTGACATGACTTTCCAGGCCCTGCATGGCTGGCCCTATGCCCCTTCAGCCTCATCTCACACTCCGCCCACCTGCAACCCCAGTCACCCTACCCTCCCTTCACTTCCTCAGATACTTCCAACTCTCTTCCACCTCTGTGCTCTGCACATGCTGTTCCATCTTCCTAGTATACTTTTCTCTCCATTCTCTTCACCTGCTTAACTTCTATTTCAGGCAAGATGGAGATAGTTTAGCTCAGTGGCTAGGACTCTAGCCTTTGGAATCAAACTGAGTTTGAATCCCTATTCCTCTACTCACCAGCTGGATGATGCTAAACAAGTTACTTAGGTCTCCAAGCCTAAGTTTTCTCACCTATATGTTAACATGAGTCCATATCTCACAGGTAATTCATGTAAAGCACTAAAATCTGAGCCTGGCACATAATAACCACTTGGTAAATGTCAGCTATTTTTTATTCTTCTTTCTAATCTTGGAAAGAAGTCATCCACTCCTAGAGAAGCCTTCCCTGACAGGTCTCCACCCCCCTGTCTAGTCCCAGCCCCCTTGCACTCTGCTTCCTTACACCCATCAGATTTAATTTTGCATTTATTACAAGATTTTTAGATTACATCTCTCTTCTTCACTAGGCTGACGTTTCCTTGAGAGCAGGACTTTGCCTGCTTTGCTCATGTGCATAGCCCAACCCCTACCACAATGCCTGGCACAGAATAGAAACTCAACCAATATTTGTCTAGTGCATGAATGAGTGAACAAGGAAACAGGGGCAGCCCAGCTGTGCTTAGAGTATGTAAGGATTAGCATATCCAGCTTGCCTTGTATGCAACAACCCGGTATTCTATCATTCCGTCATTTCATTTTTGCTTTAGTGGGGGTCAGGTTAGCAGTGTGTCATCTCATCTATGAATACCAGTGAATTGTTATAGCAATATTTATATTTTAGAAAGTAGAAGAGTCTGGAGTAAAATTCATATTCATGCAGGCCTCATTAACCAGGGACATTTAGTTGAGGCTGATGAAGATGCTGATGGCAATAATAATAATCTTATCATTAACAAGACTTATGAATATTAGCACATTAAGTCCCAGAACACATTGGACTAGTAATGGAAAGTACAGAACAAATGCTCTTGAAGGTCATCTCATGTGTCAAATGAGAAACATTGCAAGAGAGCCATCTCCCTTGCTCCCTTTAGCCCATCATAACTTTTTGCGTCATAGATACACGTGCAGATGTCTAACTAGACCCCTCACTGAGATGTGACCTTCCGTAATCTTCCAACCATGAACTGTGATGTGTGGGCTCATGGGATAGGCCACATAGTTCTGCATCCACATCACTGTCCCCCAGGTCTCTTCCAAGGAGGACCACTGAGTTGGCTCACATTTTGTTCTAGGAAATGTTTTCTGAATAATTCTCTTGGAGTCTGCTAAAGGGAAAATACTAAATCATGGGAAATGCTATACAATCTTAGATTAATATGACTTCCTAAAGATTGCCTTTACCACAACATGTAGACCGTTTCCTTAATGCTTTGCTTTTCTTCTAATAACAAAATGTTCTTTTCCTTGATGGATCATTGTGGCATCTTTGGAATGACTGAGTGAACAGTAGGCTCTGTATTGTCACTATAATTTATACTATTATCAATGGCCTTTCTTTTATTATCTAGTAGAGGCAGCAAACCACAAGGCCCTAGGTACCTCCTCTTTGCTGGTTATTAAATTACGCAGTAGTTTCAATGCCTTGAGGGTAAAATCTAACAGCTTTGTACTCTTTTTAGAACAAGAAATGAGAATTGAAATCATGTTAGCACTCACAGACTGTGGTATGTCTCTGGGTCTCCTATGACTGTTTTTATTAGGAGCATTGTTTGGCCCCTGGCAGACTGTCGTCTTACTTGAAACAGTAAAAGTACAATTAACCACAAATATGATAATGTTGAGAATAGCACTGAAAACTTGCTTCCAGAACTTAGTGAACCTTTTTGAAAAAAAATCTATTATTGCTGGCAATAAGCACATAAAACACATAAGGGTTTCAAAATGCAAAGTGGCCAGGGAAAAAGGTTTATGTGACATTAAAAGGAAAAAAACTGATTGTGAAATTATGTCTATGCTAAGATTATAACTATATGAAAATTATATAATATATTGACAATAACTGGAAGGAAACGTTAAAACAGCTGTGTTTCAGAATGGCAAGTTTAAAGATGTGTACTCTTTTTTTTCTTGCTTGATTTTTGTTGTTGTTATAGTGTTATTTGTACAATACAAGGTTTTCAGCAAAACATATATACTATCTACTCTAATAAAAGAGTAATATGCAAATTAACCATCACTTCGAGACCCCTAAGCCATGCCCACCAGCCAAGCCACGCCCCCAGCCAATAAGAGCAGCTGTATGCAAATTAATCCAGCCAAGATGGAGGCTGGCATCCACAGAGCTAGAGCAAACAGGAGGCTTCCATTGCAACTGCCTGCCTAGGCTGCCTGGGCCTCTGCTCATGGCAACAATGTTTCAATTATAGAAGCCACAGAGCTGAAGCAAACAGGAGGCTTCATAACCTCCCCAGGCCTCCACTCAAGGTAACAAAGTTTCAATTATAGATGATAAATAAACCCCAGAAACCTGATTCCAACCAGCCTCGCTGGGACCTTGGGTCAATGGGAGCTGTGGGCAGCCTGAAAATGGCCCTCAGCCCCTCACCCAGACTGGCCAGGTACCCCAATAGAGACCTGAACCCTGAAGGGACTGTGAGCAGCCTGAAAACAGCCCTTAGCCCCTCACCCAGGCTGGCCAGGTACCCCAGTAGGGACCCGAACCCTAAAGGAGCTGTGGGCAGCCTGAAAACAGCCATCAGCCTCTCACCCAGGCTGTCCAGGCATGCCAGCAGGTGGACATCCCCCGAGGGGTCCCAGACTGTGAGAGGGCACAGGCCCGGCTGAGGGACCCCCCCAAGTGCACAAATTTTTGTGCACCAGGCCCCTAGTGCTTAAAATATTGTGGGAAAATCATAGTTTACTTGTAGTACAGGCATTAAAAATCATATTCCACCTTAAAATCAAATATGGAAAATATGAATTTATTCTACCTTGTTTTTAAAAACTGTTTATTCTATAAAATGAAACAGGAAACAACTAGCATTGTTCTTAAAATTGACAGAAATGAATTTAATTTCTCTTTCTTTGGTGTCATTGACAACAGCCTCAGAAATTTTATTTTTTTCAGTTAGACATGATAAAACAAAATATTTCATATTAATTTTTTTTAATTATCTAGTAGACCAGAAAACCTTTTGGGAAAGTAGGGCCAGGTCAGAAATGCTTCAGCATATATTCCTCTCCTAACTAGAAATGCTTAAAGACAGAATGCTAGCTGGGTGCTTAGAGTCAAGTTTGAATCTGGTAGAGTCAGGTCTACAAATTCAGCTCAGAAATAACCACACAGTTCCCCTCTTTCTTAGCCTTCTGTTTATTCAATGCTTTACAGGGTTGCCTGTAAACAGCACAATACAGGGTTAGAAAAAATCTCACACTGAATAGGCATTTCATTCTGTCCAGAAATTTCCATTTACTTATCTTTTTCAATACCCACCCAAGGATATGTTTCCATTGATTTTTAGAGAGAGAAAAAAACATTGATTGGTTGCCTCCCATACATGTCCCAACCAGGGTTCAAACCTGCAATGTAAGTATGTGCCCTGACCAAGAAGTGAATTGTAACCTTTTATTATAAGGGATGACACTCCAACAAACTGAGCCACCTAGTCAGGGCTCCATTTACTTTTTAATTAAATGATTATTATCTATATATATAAAAGGCTAATATGCTAAGTGTCCAACTGCCAATTGGTCGCTATGATGCGCATGACCACCAGGAGGCAGACACTCAATGCAGGAGCTGCCCTGATGCTCACAGAGAAACAGCACCTCAAACCTGGTGCCCAAAAAGCAACACTTGGCTTCCCCCAATTGGAACACAGGCCCTGCCACCACTCCAGGGCAATGCTGCTGAGACCCCATGGTGCAAAATGCAGCGCACAGCCCAGCCCAGCCCAGCCCAGAAACAGTGGCTGTGGGTGCCGGGTAATGATGTCACATAGCAATGCCCGGCTTCTTCTTCCTAGCAACTAGCCTCCTTGGAGTTTCTTTAGCCCAGGAACACAACTTGCTTTATAGCTGGGTGCAAACATTTTATACTTTAACCAAATGTCTGTGAAGCATTTTCCCGTGCCTCACCTCATTTGATCCTCACAGTAGATAGGAGACTTAGTGGAATCCTATTTTCTTTTCATTCACTGGAAAACAGAGATTTAGAAAGCTTATAAACTTGACCTGACTGAAAAGAAGTAAAAAATGGTGGACCTTGAAAATAACTTCAGGTTTTCTCACTGCACAGAATATAGTCAAACACTGCTGCAGTTAAATATTTTACCCTTTGTTATCCCTGCATGATCTACAATAATAATGTGCTTCGTGTTGATATTTACTGCTGCATTGCTGACAATTACCTGAAAGAGAAATTGGGGTGTTTCACTGGGCTGGAAAAAGTTTAGCTAAATCAGAAAGCAGGCCTAATTAAGCAAGTTTATTCTATACGTATAAGAGGCTAAGTTGACTAGTGCATGCATGATACATACAAATCTCTTGCTGGCGCCAATCGCACACGTGTGTTTCCATCTATCATTGTTGATCATGAATTTGACACTTCTATTATAGAGAAAGGGTGAATACCAATATTAAAATATTTCTTCTAATTAATTTTCTTTCAATGTGTACAAATTCGTGCACTGAGCCACTAGTCCATAATAATTGGCTGCCTTTTCCCTCTGGATTCACATTAAGAGGTTAAGAGTTTGCAGCTAGTTTGGATTTTTTATCTGCCTTAGAGTTCAGGCCTTTCCTTGTGTCCTATCCTTGCAGTTCAGTCCAACAAAAATGTTCCCAGCTGAGTGACTTCCCAGAGCTATTGGGTCAACAAGCTCTTCCAGGAGGCAATGGAAACACCTCATTGGTCTTGAATGCTGTGTCTCACCCATTGGTTAGCTAGCACAGTTCATGCTGGACTTCTGAACAGTTTAATCAGGAATCTGCTGGACTGTGTGTGTTCCTAACCTTCCTCCTCATATGATGGGCTATAGGTGGTAAGAGTTACCAGCTGCAAAAACAAATAAGTTCAATACTATGATAACAAGCAATAATCTGAGCAACAAAGGAACTATTCAGTACTGTATACTGATGGCATACTAAAGATAATTAACTGGAGGCAATGGGGACCATGGGATGAATTTTGAGAATAGGGATAAGTAAGATGAGAACTAAACCTAGAGGCTGAATGAAAATAAACCAGAGAGGGTAGAGATTGACTGGAATCGGGGAACTAATAGGAAGCCATTGGAATACTTGAACTGGCCCAAACCAAAACAATGATGATAGGCATAAAAATCAGGTAGATAACAGAATTAAAATAGATAAAATGAAGCAACAAATTTAATGCAGATCAATGAAGAAAAGCACAGGGTAAAGACAAAGGTAAAAATACATGAAAGTTTCTAGCCTAGATTATTGAGATGGTGGTAATTCCATTAACATAACTGAGGAACAGAGAGGAAAGGTATGGGAAAGGAGACACAGAGTTTGATTTTAGATATTACTATAAAGTGTCTTGGGGTCTTCTATGGAGAACATATCAGCAAGCCAGTAAGATATGCCGGTGCTAGAAAAAAGTATTTAACTACAGACTTTGAGCCCTGGTTCTGCCCCTTAGATTGAGTGGCCTTAGATAAGATATTTAAACTTCTGAGCCTTTAGTTTCTTTATCTGAAAGAGGAAGATAGTAATTACATTATAGGATTGTTGTGAATATTAAATATGAATTGTGTATAGAAAGCACTCACAGTGTCTTAAATATAGTAATAACTTCAAAAAAAAGTATCTGTTCTTGGATATTGCAATATTCTCTTCCTGTTCCCCTTTTTCATCCTTTGCCTCCTTCTATCACCTCTGTATGGCAATCAGAGAGATCTTATTTAAACAAAAATGAGAATCTCATTACTCCTCTGCTTAAAAAGTCTAAGAACTCAGTATTCTATTCCTTGAACATGCCAATCTTGTTCTAGCCTCAGAGCCTTTCCCTCTGCCTGGAGTGCTCTTTCCCAAATTTCTTAAGGTTGCCTTGCTTTCATCCTGCTTTTGTCTTACACAATACCATCTTATAGAGCCTTGGGATTATTCTTTCTTCCTCCAACACAGGCATTCTCCATATCTCTGTTTTTATTTTGCCCATTGAAAATTAGCATTTGAAACAAAAATGTCATATATGTTTACATTTTTTGGTCTGTTCTTCTTTAAATACAATGTCAATTTCTTGATAGCTTATCTGTTTTGTTCCCTACTATATCCCCCAGTGTTTGGCACATAGTACCAAGACCATAAGTAATTGTTGAATAAATGCATAAACATGGAAGTATATAGATCCTTAAATATAAAGTATGCATTTCTTCCCATAAGATGGAACAGTATAATTCAGAAACATAATTCTATGATGTTGAATTACTATAACCTGGATGTCTCCCTAAGGTAAACCAATTAACCTCTCTGGCCTCCATTGTCCTTCTCATTATAAAAGAGCCAACAATTGCCACTCCCCTGCTGAAGTCGGATGTGGTAAAGAATAAGCAAGATGAAACCTGGCAAGTGCCTGGAGTTTTACAAGAAGAAGACACTCTACTTAACTGTTCAAACACCATAAAGATGACAGGCACAGGCAAAAACAGTATAATCAAATTCCCCAAAGTCACATCATGTCATTGGACTGCAAAATCCCCAAATGGCCCCGAAACAATGGTCTATCAGCATTTCAATTATCTATCAGAATTTCCACCAAGCTTCAGTGACAATGTAAACCCCAGGATCACAATTCAGTATGGAAGTCTCTGAAATATGATGAAAAACAAGGCTACTTCCTAAGTGGATTAGTGTTCACAAAGAACATGCAAATGCCTTTTGCTAGAGCATGGTCAACAGCCCAGTTCCCAGGCTCCTGGCTTCCATCTCTCCATGGACTCCACCATCAGTGATGTAGAAATTAATATCACTAAAATTAATGATAAAAGCTTACATGCTTCTCTGGAGTTCTATAATATATAATACAGAAGTATATGTATATATGATGTATAAGTAAATAAAAATTAAGATTAAAAAGTTAAAAAATAAAACAATGGCTATAGCAAGAGATAACGAAGGATCCAGCAAATCCACTTCTGGGTATTTATCTGAAGAAACCCTAAACACTAAATAAAAAAGACATATGCATCCACATGTTCATTGCAGCCTTATTTACAATAGCCATGATATGGGAACAATCTAACTATCCATCAATAGATGAATGGACATCCCTGACAACACAACCCGTCGGGGACCCCCATCACTAAGGCCCTATAGGGATTAACACCTCTAGCTAATGAGTTAGCTGAGAATCCTGAAATTGCGGATCCTTTCTCTGATTCACTAGAGCAATGGTTTAGAAAGTGAAAGGGAATGGTGATATCCATATTTACCTCTTTGATTAGGGGTTACAGTGATGGGATCTTATATCATCCCATGTAGGAGAGGTCTTATCCAAATGTTAATTGAAACCCCACTGACCAAACAGCAAAATAATCTCCTAGACATTGCAGAGCATGAAAGTCAATGAATGTTAGCCAAGTTTGAAGAAGAGAGTTTAAGTAAAAAAAAGGGGGGGAATTATGAGAATAAGCAAATAATCTTTTCTGTCAAATAAGGGAGTTTAGGCAGCCACCATTTTGGCTTGCATGGTTTACAGCTCCCCCGCAGGCCACCATTTTGAAATGGCAAAGGTCAACCCCTTCTTTTAAATTAGCCAATTGTGCAGGATTGTGAGCCTAAGCTCTTCCAATCAAGAGTAAGGAATAGATCACGTACGTCAGGAATAAAAATTTGAGCTAACCACCACTCAGTGTGCATGTGCTTCCAGACCATGTGCCTGCGCAACCTTCTGCAGAAGTAAAGAAATTTGCCTTGCAATAAATAAATAAATAAATGGATAAAGAAGAATAAAGAAGATAAAATCTTGCCTGTAACAACATGAATGGATGTAGAGGATATAATGCTGAGTGAAATAAGTCAGACAGAGAAAGATAAATGCCATATGATTTCACTTACATGTGAAATATAAAAAACAAATTAAAACAGGTAGACCAAAAACAGACGCATAGACACAGAGAATATTTTGACAGTTGCCAGATGACAGCGGAGTAGAAAAATGGCAGAAAATGGTGATGGATTGAGAAGTACAGATTGGTAGTTACAGAATAGTCATGAGGATATAAAATATAGCAGAGAATACAGTCAATAATATTTTTATAATTATGTCTGGTATCAGATATAATACTAGACTTGGGATTTATTGGAGTGGTTACTTTGTAAGTTATATAAAAGTCTAATCACTGGGTTGTGCACATGAAACTAATATAGTATTGTATGTCAACTCTAATTGAAAAATAAAAAATATTTTTTAAAATTCCACAAGGATATGGAAAGGTAGACATATTCTAGAACTATTAAGAGGAGACAATGACAGGACTTGGCTATTGATAAAAAGGTAAAGTGAGGGAGAGGAAGGGAAGAAGATAAATGCCAGGTTAAATGATGGTTGCCACTTCCTGAGATAGGAAGCACAGAGGAAAAACTATTTTAAATGTTCAGTATATAATAAACCGGGTTTAAAATGCCTGCAGAGTTCTTGGGTGGAGATATTGACAATAAGTTGATTAATGAAGCCTGAATCATCATCACATAGCCACCTTCCTCTAGTACTAACTGCAACTATGATCCAGCAACACACAACTTCTCTTCCTCAAATTCACCCAGTTCATTTCTGCCTCTTGGCCGTTGCACCTCCTATTCTACTGGGGATCCTCTTCCCTCAGATGCCTGAATTATCAAGTCACATATTACCTCCACAAAGAGGTTTTCTCTAACTATCCAACCTGAACTCTTCCTAAAGTCACTATTAATCACCCTATATAGCATTTTCACCACCCTTATCACTCTAAAAAAACTATCTTTTACTTTTAATCATTTACTTTTTTTTTTTTATCACATAAAATATTACAGAGTAGTACATATGTCTCCCTTCCCCGCCCCCTTGACCTTCCCCCTGCTTCCCCTACCCCCTAGTATTTTGTGTCCATTGGTTATGCTTATATGCATGCATAAAAGCCCTTTGGTTGATCTCTTGCCCCTTCCCACCCCTACCCAACCCTCCTCGGCCTTCCTACTGTAGTTTGACAGTCTGTTTGATGCTGCTTTGCTTCTGTATTTTTGTTCATCAGTTTATAATGGTCTTTATTATCCATAAATGAGTGATGTCATGTGGTATTTTTCTTTCATTGATTGGCTTATTTCACTTAGCATAATGCTCTCTAGTGCCATCCATGCTGTTGCAAATGGTAAGAATTCCCTTTTTTACAGCAGCATAGTATTCCATTGTGTAGATGTACCACAGCTTTCTAATCCATTCATGTGTTGATGGGCACTTAGGCTGTTTCCATTTCTTAGCTATGGTAAATTGTGCTGCTATGAACATAAGGATGCATATATCCTTTCTGATTGGTGTTTCTGGTTTCTTGGGATATATTCCTAGAAGTGGGATCACTGGGTCAAATAGCGGTTCCATTTTGAAGTTTTTGAGGAAACGCCATACTGTCTTCCATAGTGGCTGCACCAGTCTGCATTCCCACCACCGTGCACGAGTGTTGATTTTTCTCCACATCCTCTCCACTTGTCGTTTGTTGATTTGTTGATGATAGGCATTCTTACAGGTGTGAGATGGTACCTCATTGTTGTTTTGATTTGCATTTCTCAGATGATGAGTGACTTTGAGCATGTTTTCATATGTCTCTTGGCTTTCTGAATGTCCCCCTTTGAAAAGTGTCTACTTAGGTCCTTTGCCCATTTTTTTTATTGGATTGTTTATTTTCCTTTTGTTAAGTTGTATGAGTTCCCTATAAATGTTGGAGATTAAACCTTTATTGGTGATAACATTGGCAAATATGTTCTCCCATGCAGTGGGCTTTCTTGTTGTTTTGTTGATGGTTTCTTTTGCTGTGCAGAAGCTTTTTATTTTGATGTAGTCCCATTTGTTTATTTTCTCTTTAGTTTCCAATGCCCTAGGAGCTGTATTGGTGAAGAAATTGCTTTGGCATATGTCTGAGATTTTATTGCTTTTGTATTCCTCAAGTATTTTTATGGTTTCCCATCTTACATTTAAGTCTTTTATCCATTTAGAGTTTATTTTTGTGTATGGTGTAAGTTGGTGGTCTAGTTTCATTTTTTTGCATGTATCTGTCCAATTTTCCCAATACCATTTATTGAAGAGACTGTCTTGACTCAATTGTATGTTCTTGCCTCCTTTGTCAAATATTAATTGAGCATATTGGCTCAGGTCGATTTCTGGGTTCTCTATTCTATTCCATTGATCTATGTGTCTATTCTTGTGGCAGTACCAGGCCGTTTTGAGAACCGTGGCTTTGTAATACAGCTTGATATCTGGTATTGAGATCCCACCTACTTTGTTCTTCTTTCTCAGGATCACTGTAGCTATTTGGGGTCTTTTTTTATTCCAGATGAATTTTTGGAGAGTTCCTTCCAGCACTATGTTGAACAGGAGTGGTGAAAGGGGGCATCCCTGTCTTGTTCCTGTTCTTAGGGGAAATGATTTTAGTTTATGACCATTGAGTATGATGTTGGCTGTGGGTTTGTCATATATGGCTTTTATTATGTTGAGGAATGATCCTTCTAGTCCCACCTTGCTGAGAGTTTTTATCAAGAAAGAGTGTTGGATTTTGTTAAATGCTTTTTCTGCATCAATTGATACGACTATGTGATTTTTATCTCTCAATTTGTTTATGTGATGTATCACGTTTATTGATTTGTGGATATTGTACCATCTTTGTATCCCTGGGATAAATCCTACTTGGTCATGGTGTATAATCTGTCTGATGTACTGCTGGATTCAATTTGCTAGGATTTTGTTGAGGATTTTGGCATCTATATTCATGAAGGATATTGGCCTATAATTTTCTTTTATTGTCTTGTCTTTATCTGGTTTTGGTATTACGGTAATGCTGGCTTCATAGAATGAGTTTGGAAGTGTTCCTTCCTCTTGAATTTTTTGGAATAGTCCGCAGAGGATAGGTTTTAGTTCTTCCTTGAATGTTTGGTAAAACTCCCCTGTGAAGTCGTCTGGCCCTAGGCTTTTGTTTGCCGTACTTTTTTCTTATTTATTACCTATACTCTAGAATTGTGTTGCCCAATACCATAGCCACAAGCCACATGTGGCTTTATAAATTTAAATAAATTAATTAAGATTTTAAAATTCAGTTCCTCAGTTGTACTAGCCACATTTCAAGAGCTTAAAAGCCACGTGGCTACCATATTGAACAGCACAGATATAGAACATTTCCATCAGTGCATAAAATTCTAAAGAAGCACTCAGTTTTAAAAAGAAAGTTCCTGTCTTGTCTTGTTTATCTCAGTGGATAGAGCGATGGCCCGCAGACTTAAAAGTCCTAGGTTTGATTCTGGTCAAGGGCACATGCCTGAGTTGCGGGCTTGATTCCCAGTAGGGGGTGTGCAGGAGGCAGCTGATCAATGATTCTCTCTCATCATTGATGTTTCTCTCTCCCGTCCTCTCTGAAATCAATAAAAATATTTTAAATAAATAATAAAAAATAAATAAAAAGAAAGTTCCATGCAGCAGAAACTACGGACCACATTTCATTCATGGATTGGGAAATTTATAGATTCTGACCAGTATGCATTTTAGTTACATAGCAGAGAAAATAACAAAGTGTAACCCATTAAACATAGGTAGGGTAATCATTTCTTAAGGAAAATGTATTTATAGGTATGTGTGTCCTAGGTGGACTATAAATTGTACTTTTTGTATGTCACATTCAAAAAAATTGTACACAGTACCTGTAAGATAATATTGGCTCAAAACTTTCCTTGAATAATCCTCCTATATAATAAAAGGCTAATGTGCAAATCAACTGAATGGCAGAACAACCTGTTGCTATGAAGTGCACTGACCACCAGGGGGCAGACGCTCAATGAAAGAGCTTCTCCTTGGTGGTCAGTGTGCTCCCACAGGGGGAGCGCTGCTCAGCCAGAAGCAGGCTCACAGCTGGTGAGCTCAGCGGCAGTGGCCAGTGGCAGGAGCCTCTCCTACCTCCGCTGCAGCGCTAAGGATGTCCAACTGACAGTTTAGGCCCACTCCCTATCCCCCCTATCCCCCCTACCCCCCCCCCCGCCCCCGGCCATCAGTCAGACATCCCCCGAGGGCTCCCGGACTGCAAGAGGGCACAGACCAGACTGAGGGATGCCCCTGAGTGCATGAATTTCATGCAAGGGCCTCTAGCAAATAAATGAAATGTTTTATAGAGTTTATCTTATCTAATTTTAAAAGTGAGAAAACTATGGTTATGAAAGTTAAGTGACTTGTCCAGATGACAAAAAAAAAAGGGTTGGACTAAGACTCAAATCCAGATCTGAGTAATTCAAACTATATGATCTTAACTATGAATGGGCTGTTCTTAAAGTGCCGATGTGGCTCCCTCACATAATATGAGAAGAGATGAGGACCATGCATTTGGACTGTGAGGAAATCTAGTTTTGGGAGATGGGGAAAGGGGGAAAAAGTCTTGAAAACAGAAAGAACCAGCCATACAGGAGCCTCAAGAAGGAAAGGCTGCACTCTAGGAAGGCGGGGGTGGTTGACACTACAAACAGGTCCAAATTTTAAGGAAAATAAGTACTGGAAATTTCCATAAATTTAGCATGGAAGAGGTTGTTAAAATCTTTGGCAAGATAAGTTCCAATGATGTGATCCATTTGGTAACTACCATGAAGGCTGAAGGAAAAATGGGAGGTGAATGTAGACAACCTCCAAAAAGCTCCAACAATGAGCAGAGTTTCTGCTTATTTATTCACTTTCAAAATAGGATATTCTGAGCATGATTATACCTTGGTATGAAGGGAGAGGCTGACATAAAGAGAGGATTATTAACACAACAGAGCTCCTGAGCAGATGGGAGGTGATAAAATCCAGGTAATGTAAGGGCGGAAGGGCGGTGCGAGAGTGAAAATCTGCCAATAG
>PVJC01005531.1:0-28703 GCA_004026665.1 Murina feae | reverse complement strand
GTAAGAGGTGGAGAGACTGGCTTTGGAAAAAAAGGAGAAACACCTCTTCTTCAGCAAGGAGGAAATGCAGGACAGAGAAATGCAGACAGAGAGAAATTAGAAGCAGGAATTCCTCTCTAATGGTCTGGTCTCTTTTCAATCTGGGAAGTAGAAGGAGAGACCACATGCTGTGAATGGACAGCAGAAGGGGGTGAAGAGGGTAATTTTAAAAAATTAAAAAAGCTTTATCGACATTCAGGTGTACATAAACCTCCAAAAGCTTTCATAGTTTGCTTAAATAAATAAGTCAAAACATCCCTCCATCGCTGTGCACTGAAAGAGTTGAGATACAAAATATTGGTGGAAGTGCACTTGAATCAAGTGACGCAGGAAGCAGGACTGGGGACAGCATGGAGAGACCCAGTGGAAGCTGGAGCCTGTGAACTTTCAGTGACACCAGTCAGCAAACTTCCTGAAAATGCCTGGATAATCTCTTATTCTGACTGAGCTGTTTAACGCAGCAGAGCTTTAATAGTAATAACCTGACCTCATCCCTCCTGTGAACACTAAAAGCTGAAAGAAACAAACATCCAGCCAAGAGTAGAGGGAAAATATAACAAATGTAGCCATTTTGTGGGACTTATCACTCCCTCAAGTACATAAAAATCTAAACTAAAGTTGAACCCTTTTGCACCCACCTTTGTGCCTCATGCATTCATTGAAAGTTCCCAATCTTATACTTATAGGTGCATAAGATATTAGTGTTACAGCGTTCATTTAAAGTTAGATAAACATAAACCCTCTGTTATAAAAATGCAGTTCAGTCCACCTCCTGACCAGGGCAAACCCAGTTCTTCTCTACTGTATGTCCTTTCCTGTCTGTCTCCTTTGCTTATCACATAGCACACTTCACTTCTGTCGCCAAATGTGTGGGGGATTTTCACCAAGCAGTTCTCCACAATACCAGCTGGAAGTCCATTTAAATCAATCCTGACACTATCTACATGAATATAGTATCAGGTACTGCAGGTTAGGGGCTTAGTCCCACCACACTGTCCCCCACTTTAGATATCAATCTCAAGTCCAGGTTGTCACCTGTGCTTCTAACCAACTAGCTATAAGTCAAAGGTTTCCACAACCCCCTCCTTGGATTCAATTAAGTTGCTAGAGCAGCTCACAGGACTCAGAAAAACAATGCTAATGTTTACTAGTTTATTATAAAAGGACTATAGGCCTGGTGCATGAAATTTGTGCACAGTGGGGTCCCTAGGCCTGGCCAGTGATCAGGACCTATCTGGGTCATCTCACCCAGTCCTGATTGGGGCCTGATGGCTGCCAGACAGGGCCTGCCAGGTGGGGCCTGCCAGACAGGGGGGGAAAGATAGGGGAGGGACTGCAGGAGGTTTGCCGGCCAGGGGGAGGGACCAGGGGAGGTTGGCTGGCCATGGGAGTCTGGCTGTGGGAATACACTGACCACCAGGAGGCAAATCTTGCATTGAGCATCTGCCCCCTGGTGATTAGTGTACATCATAGCAAACTAATTGACCAGTCATTCCAGTCATTCAGTCACAATGGTTGCTTCGGCTTTTATATAGACTAGAGGCCCGGTGCACAAAAATTTGTGCACTCAGTGGGGTCCCTCAGCCCGGCCTGTGTCCTCTCACAGACTGGGACCCCTTGGGGGATGTCCACCTGCTGGCTTAGGCCTGCTCCCCAGGGGATTTGGCCTAAGCTGGCAGTCAGACATCCCTCTGGCAGCCCAGGAGCCTCAGGGATTGTCCACTTGCCAGGGGGTAGCAGACCTAAGCTGCAGTTGGACATCCTTAGCGCTGCTGAGGAGACAGGAGAGGCTCCCACCACCACCGCTATACTGGCAGCCGTCAGCCTGGCTTGTGGCTGAGTAGAGCTCCCCCTTTGGGAGTGCACTTACCACCAGGGGCAGCTCCTGCATTAAGCATCTGTCCCCTGGTGATCAGTGTGTGTCATAGTGAACAGTCATTCCCAGTTTTTCTGCTGTTAGGGTCAATTTGCATATTACCCTTTTATTATATAGGATATGCTATAAGATACAAATGAACATCCAGGATGGAAGAGATGCATAAGGTAAGGTATGTGGGAAGGGGCACGCAGCCTCCCTGCCCACACAGGGCACATCTATCTGTCTGCACCCCACCTGTTCACCAGCCTGGAAGCTCTCCAAACCCACTACTATTATGACTTTTGTGGAGGCTTCCTCATGTAGGCATGATCAATTATTAACTCCATTTCCAGGCCCTCTCCCCTTTCTGAAAGGTGGAATTGCAGCTGAAAACTCCAAGCTTCTAATAATTTCTGGTAACCAGCCCTCATGCCACTCAGAGTTGCCTTATTAGAACAAGAGATGCTACTAGTGCTCTTATCACTTAGAAATTACAAGGGACTTTCATTGCAGCATTATTTATAATTGCCAAGATCTGGAAACAGCCCAAGTGCCATCAGTAGATGAGTGGTGCATTTGGACAATGGAATGCTACTCAGCTATTAAAAAAAAGAAAATATTACCGTTTTGGGGTGGACCTGAAGATTATTATAAGTGAAATAAGCCAGGCAGAGAACAACAAATACCATATGATTTCACTTATATGTGGAATTTAATGAACAAAACAATATATGGTATTTGATGAACAAATAATATGTGGAATCTAATGAACAAAATAAACTGACAAACAAAACATAAATAGAGACATAGATACATGAAACAGACTGTCAGTTGTCAAAAGGGAGGGGTGTTAAGGTTGAATGAAAGTGAAAGAAGATGAAGGGATTAAGAATGAGTATGTAATGTATAACACACAGAACAGTCAGCGTGGTGATAGCCAGAGGGAAAAGGGGGTGGAGGGAAGTGGAGACAGGCAAAGGGAGGGAAATGGGGATGGAAAAATACTTTGCTTTGGGCAATGGGCACACAATGCATTGTGCAGGTGTTTTGTTCAGTTGTGCTCTTGAAATCTCTCACCCCAATTCTATCTAATAAAAGAGTAGTATGTAAATTAACCATCACTCCACGACAAAGATGGTGGTGCCCATAGTGGCTGGGGCAGGATGCTAGTGGTGTCGCCCCAGCAATGCAAGCCCAGTGTCTGAACCCCAGCCATGCAGAGAGAGGGAATGGGAGGGGCCTCGGGCCAGAGGCTGGGATGAGAAACACAGGGCTCGCAGCGATGTGAGCCCAGCATCCGTGCCCCAGCTCAAGAGGGGAGGGGAAGGGGCCTCAGGCTGGAGGCCAGGGTAAAGGACGCTGGGCTCATGGCAACATGAGTCCAGCATCCTTGTCCCAGCCGCGTGGAGAGAGGGGAGGGGCCCTGGCTACACGGAGGGAGTGGGGCCTTAGGCCGGAGGCCAGGGCGAGGGATCCTGGCATCATTGCAGGCCGGGCTGAGGGACACCCCTCTCCCCTGGACACAAATTTCATGCACTGGGCCTCTAGTAAATTCAAAAAATTTTTAAAAATAAAAACACTATAAAAAAAAAAAAAGAAATGACAAGGGAACTCTGTTTCCAGAACTGGAGACAGAGACCAATATATACTTTTTCTATTATATCACACTCTCAAAAACCTATGTAGAGTTGTCTTAAATCAAATTTTATAAACATCCTACATCACTGTGTGGTTATGTAATAGGAATACAAAATATGAAAATGAATTCCATTCCCAATGGTAAAAATAGCCCTTGCTATTTCTCTTTTATCTAAAATGTTTTTCTATTCCACTTACACTACCACCCTTATTCTTCCATGAATAGCCTCTCATTTCAGTTTCCGCTCTTCCAGTGAGTCACTCTGGAAGAGTCTCCTCTTCCCATAAGACTTAATATTCTTTCTGCAGAGCCCTCCTGTGTCATTATTGCAGACATATGGCACACTACCTTGTGCCCCTCTCCCCCAAGAGTCCAGTGTAGTTCTACAAGGGCTCCATGGGACAGCCACAGTCTGTCTAGCCCAGGTCTGCCAAAACACAGAGCTCAGTAAGTATGCTACTGGGTGAAAGTTGGATCCCAACCTCACACCACACACTAACAAAAATTCCAGATAGGTCAAAATTTAAATGAGTAAAATAAAACTAAAGGAAAAAGAGGGGGGGGGGAATGGGAGAATATTTAAATAACTTTAAGGTAAAAAAGGCATTTCTAAATTTTGGCATAAAACCCAAAAGCCACAGAAGCAATGATTGACAAATTCAACTACATACACTTTTTAATTTCTTTATATATCAAAATACCATGGGCAAGCTCAAAAGAAATTTTACTTTACATCAGACAATAAGAATATCCTCTTCCAGGAAAAAAGAGCTCTTAATGCAAATCAAAACGACAATATGGTACCATCTCACACCTGTCAGAATGGCTATCATAAACAAATCAACAAACGACAAGTGCTAGTGAGGATGTGGAGAAAAAGGAACTCTCATGCACTGCTGGTGGGAATGCAGACTGGTGCAGCCACTGTGGAGAACAGTATGGAGTTTCCTCAAAAAACTAAAAATGGAACTCCCATTTGACCCAGTGATCCCACTTCTAGGAATATACCCCAAGAAATGAGAAACACCAATCAGAAAGGATATATGCACCACTATGTTCATAGCAGCACAATTCACCATAGCTAAGATTTGGAAATAGCCTAAGTGCCCATCAGTAGATGAGTGGATTAAAAAATTGTGGTACATCTACACAATGGAATACTATACTGCAATAAAAAAGGAGTTCTTACCATTTGAAACAGTATGGATGGAACTGGAGAGCATTATGCTAAGTGAAATAAGCCAGTCAGAGAAAGATAAATACTACATGATCTCACTCATTTGTGGAATATAATGAACAACATAAACTGATGAACAAGGACAGATCCAGAGATGGAGAGGCATCGATCATACCGTCGGGCCTTGGAGGGAAGGTGGGGAGTGGGGGGTAAGGAGGAGAGATCAACCAAAGGACTTATATGCAAGCATATAGGCCTAACCAATGGACACGGACAACAGGGGGGTGAGGGCATGAATGGGGGGAGTGGGGGTAATGGGTAAATGTGGGGATAAGGACACATATGTAATAACTTAATCAATAAAAAAATTTTTTAAATAAAATAAAACAACTTCTTTGTAAAAAAAGAAATAAAAGAAAAAATATCAAAAAGAAGAGCTCTTACAAATCAATTAGAATAAACAAAATATAGGAATATACAGTCCATGGAAAACAAATGATTTAGATGTATTAAAAGATTCATAATAAGAGAGATGTAAATTTAAGCTACAATGACAGACCAGCTTTCAATAATCAGGTTGGCAAAGATCAAGATATTTGAAAATACTGTGTTAGCAAATATATAGAAACAGGCACATTTCTGCACTGCAGGTAGAAATATAATTTAGCATAACCTCTTGTAAGACAATTTCACAATAATCACTAAAACCGAAAATACACGTTATTTGAACCAACAATTGACTTGTGGATATATATCCCATAAATATATTCCCACAGGTGAAAATACACCTTTGTTTGTAATAGCAAAAGATTGGAAACTATCTAAATGCCCTTCCATGGAATACTGAGACAATGCTATTACATATTAAGATAGGTAGATCTCCAATATATAGTTAAGGGGAAAATAGTATGGTTCTGAGCAGCATATAGAATATACTACCATCTGTATGAAAAGAAAATATTTATATATCCTATATAATAAAAAGATAATATGCAAATTGACCCCAACGGCGGAATGACCAGGAACAACAGTCACTATGACATGCACTAACCACCAGGGGGCAGATGCTCAACGCAGAAGCTGTCCCCTGGTGGTCAGTGTGCTTCCATAGGGGGAGTGCCGCTCATCCAGAAGCTGGCTCATGGCTGGCCAGTGCAACGGATGTCTAATTAATGGCTTAGGTCAACTTCCTGCTGGGAGCTTCCAGCTGCCAGAGGGATATCTGACTGCCAACTTAGACCCGATCTCCTGGGGAGCAGGCCTAAGTTGTCAGTTGGACATCCCCCAAGGTGTCCTGGACTGCAAGAGGTTTCAGGCCAGGCTGAGGGAACACTTTGCCCTGAGTGCATGAATTTTCATGCACTGGGCCTCTTGTATACATATACTTAACATGTGTATGGAATCAAATATACATACACTAGAGGCCTGATGCACAAAATTCATGCAAGATAGGCCTTCTTTACCCTGGCTGCAAGCACCAGCTTCCCTCTGGCACTGGGCCCCAGGCCTCCCTCTGGTCACCAGCAGACATCCGGGACCCGGGCTTCCCTTGTGGCCCCAGCTTTGTCCAGAAGGTCATCCGGAAGGACATCTGGGAGGATGTCTGGTCTAACTAGCATATTATGCTTTTATTATTACAGATATGTATATGTTTGTAAATATGTAACAGACCCCTAGAAATGCCTATACAAGAAACCAGTAACAGTAATTGGGAGAGGAATTAGGTGGTTGAAAGATAAGAGAGAAGATTTTCTATTCAACATACTCTATATAGATATTTTGAATTTTTAACAGATACTAGCCAGTTAAAAGTATCAAAGTTCAGCAAACTAAACAAGGATACCATCACCTCACATAAGCAAAAAGCTCACTTGTACATTTATACACTATATAAAACTATAGGAAGTCTGATCAGTGATCAATTGGAATAACCTCTGAGAGATTAGAGCTCAAAATATGGAATCCTGAAGTTCTCTAAATATAAATTCTGGCTGAACATTACATTAATATGCTATGGGCACAGGAAATACAGGCAGCAACCAGTAGTCCCCTGCTCCTGGTCAGCAGAATAGAAGAATTCAAGTGTATGGGTCAAGGAAGTTTTCTTGCCAGACACCACTATGTATCTCTGGCTTAGCTCCATTCTTGATTGAAAGTTAATTTTTTTAATAGCTGTATTGATATAATCACACAAAAATTAAACCAATCAAAGAAAAAAAATTCTAAAATATCTTGAGTCAATCCTAAAGGAGCATTTCCTCTGGCCCCACTCAAGAGAAGCCAAAAATGGCCTCTGAGTTAAATCTGAGTCTGATTAAAACCTTGTTTCCAAGACTGCACTTAGGCCCCATGGTGGGCTACTTGTTACCAAAGAAATCTGGCACGTTATGTAGAAGAAAAAGATTAATGTGATTTCCAAGTACACCTAACAGTGAAATTCAACCACAGTTACTCAAGTTGATGAGTGATTTGGAGCCTGGTACACTGTTGTCAAACATTGTTAATGGTTTATAAGACAGGGAAGCAATTTCTTTGCTTATATTTCTCCTCCGGCATTTTTAGGCAGTTACATTAGGAAGTAGGTGTTCTCCTGGTAGCTGGACTCTGTATCTCTACCACCAGAGAATCAATTTCCTGTGCTACAATATCACCTAGAGAACTAGCTCATTGAGAAGAAGGAGGTGGGGGAGGGGGAGGGAGAAGAAGGAGAAAGAAAAAAAAAAGGAAGTTCTGCTTGGTAAGAAAGTTTAAACATACTTTAGACCATATATTAAACACATGTTAATCATTGCCAGAAAGGCACGTGTAGAATACAGGTAGGTTGATGAACTTACATCCAAACTTACTTTGATAAAATTTGGTACCTTGGACCTACATCTTGTATGCACAGTGAGGCTATGGGGCCCAGCTCCCAGCACACATGTGAAAGTCAGGAACTTGCTATTTCCATTATAATTCTAATAATTTATCTGGCTGTGCTAGATGGGACATACCTTTTCTCTGTTTCCTCATCTTAAAAAACTTAAGCCTGACCTACCAATGTCAAGGTTGTGGTGAAATTCAGCTGACTATGCCTAACACCTAATAAGCTCAGGTAAGAGCAGCTCATAAATTAAATACTTTTTAAAAAATTATAGACAAAAGTGAGAAAACAGAAAATATATAGTTTCACCCATCACAAACTTTTATAGTTTGTGATGGGTGAAACTATATATCCATATGCAGTAATTTTTTTCTGATTTGCTTGCTCATTTCCATTCTTTTCTGCCATAAAACAGAAAAAATATATATCTGGATCCTTCCCAAAGTGGATGTAATTTTTTCTTGCCTGGGCATACAGCCAATACAGATTAAACTAGGGAGGGAATTGATATGACGTTGGGCAAGTACATTAACCCTTCGGGATGCCAGTTTCCTCCTTTGTAAAATAAGAAAACTGGACAAACAAGTGCTACTCACACTATGGTGTATTTTGAAATCACCTGGGGAGCAGGGTCTCAGCCAATAGAGTAGGGTCTAACTATCACATTATTTTTAAACGAATTCCCCAAGAGATTTTGATGCACACCACCTAGAGAATCTCTAAATCTAACAATTTCTAAAGTCATTTCCGGCTCTGATAATCATTAATCTTTCTTTAAACATAACTACTCTCCACAAATAGATAATTTCATAAAAATTCAAAACTGCAGTCATATACATGCTTTGGGGACATTTCTTTTCTCTTTTCTTTTTTGTATGGTTTTTCCTTCTGCTGCTCACCCTTTTCTACCCACAACACTCTAACAGTGATCTTAATAAAACAAGCAGAGTGCTGCCTGGTCCCTTATTCTAGATTGGGGATGCTTAATCCCAAACCCCTAATTTACTTTTTAAAAAGATCTAACTGAAAATAAGTTATGTACAAATTCTCTGCCTCCTCTCATTCTGTCTTCTTTGCTACCATGCAAATAGCCTCATGTAAACAGTACTTGCTCCTGAACAATCACTACTGTTTCTGCCTCTGCAACTTTAGGTTTTAACTGACTGCTGAGAGGGAAATAAGTATTACTTGTTGACTAACTGGCTTTGAAAAGGAAGAATTTCAAGTTTTGCCTCTGATTATTTTGTGACTCTTGGTGAATCATTGCCTTTACTGAACAGGTGGGAGTAAGAATGTCAGAGATGAAGGGTGTAAATGACCAAGAAAGCCAAAACCTAGTCTTCCACAATTCCAACTCACAGGCAAAAGAACTTTGAAACTAGACATCTGTGTATATAAAAATATGAAAAAGAAATAATGGCTCCCTTCAAAATAGGTGAATAGAGTCCTGCAAAAGAGTTCATACGCAAGTCTAAATAAATACCATGTGGAACACATAAATGAAAATTCAATTTCATTTGATTATACTTTGTTAAATTTTTACATTTGGCAAGAAATTAATTAATATTTATTGACAGATGGAAATTTTCATGAGAGTGAAATTGGATTAGTTTTCTTACATGACCAAAATCCTATGGATGGAAGTTGATATATGAGTTGCTACTCGTCTTCCCCACAATGCATCTCCCCCACATGCTTCCTCTCCATGTTCTACTTTGTGTCCACCCAAATCACCCTAATTTAGAACCAGGCACAAGAGCAGACATACACTGCACTAGCCGTCTCTGAGATGCCAGGAAGGATTGTGCCAAAACCATCAGGAAAATGGATTGTGCTGCCTACCAATGGATTGGCCACACGAACCCGTGTATAATAGCCCTTCTGGTCAGGTCACTTTCCCACTGCTGTTAATTCATACTGTAAGTTTAATTACGAATCTAGCAAAAGAGCTAAAGATCAAAGGAGCATAACTGTTGACATGCCCTCAAATCCCTAAAAAATCAATATACAGCCCAAACGTGTTCTTGAGGACACTTCTGATGCTGTCACGCATGCTAGATGCTCTCTCAGAAAAGACTTTGATCTTCAGGGCTGTCACAGCATTGCAATAAACATTAATGATCTTGGCACCTTGAGGCCAGATCTTTGTACAAGCTTGGGGCATAATCCAGAATTCCCTAGAACCACACTTTCATACTATAACCTTCACTGATCAGCGGTACTGACCAAGCACAGAATCAAGGTAAAGAGGAATCAGTGGACTATAGACTTTTTTTAGTTCCTTTGGTCGCTTTTGTCAATTTTTGCTCCTGTTCTTGAGATTCTTCATATAAAATAGCAAACAGAATTACCTCCTTTTTTCCCACATTGAGCCATACTACTCTCAGAACATAATGTATGTAAACGGGTGTAGATTCACTCCCCATTCCCTTAAGAAGCAAAACTTAGTGAGAAGTGCAGATCTTGGAATGTAAATATGTCTGAAATTTTTGATATGGCTAGTCCATATTGTTTAACCAAATTTTCCATAGAGTTTTTCAGTTAATGTAGACGTGTGAACTTGATCTGAGACAGAACAAGGAAGTCAAGCAGTTACTACATGTGGGATCTACAGATAAACAGCTAGATTCCATTCTCAATGGCCTCCACATCTGGAGAAATAAAACTAAGGTAAACTAATTCCAACAATTTTTTCAAGTTCCTTAAGAGACATCTGAAACTACAAACATATATATTATTTTTTATTGTAATAAATATTAGCTATAGTATACTCTATTAATATACATTTATGGTCTCTAATCCCTCCATTAAATCGCCCTTCATTCTCTTGCTCAAACCCAAAACTTAATAGTCTTCATAGTTCCTTGCTTTCCCTCAATTCCACATCCAACCCATCATTATATCTAACACAAATGATATCCAATATTTTTCCCCTTCTCCCAGTTCTCTGGCCACCACTCTAGTCTGAGCCAGAGTCATCTCCTTCCTGGACCACTGCAATAGCTACCAAAATTTGTTTCTCTGCTTCCCTTCCTGCTCTTCTCCAAGAGCAATGATGGCAATTGTTATATAATTCAACCTTCCCATGGCTTTCCTCTGCACACAGGATAAAATCCAGACTCCTTAGCCTGGCTTTTCACAATCAAGCCCATGGATCTTCAAATCCATTTCTTCAAATCACTCTCCTTTTCCCTTTGTACCCTCCAGCCACTTTGGCTTTCATTCTGACCCTTCAACCCACCACGCTCATCAGCTCTTGGAGGGACTGGATCCTGCCCATCATTCATTTTTTCCAAGACTCAACCCAATGTCAGCACCATTTCTTGATCACTCTTTCTAAAGTTTCTAAAACTTTTTCATATCACCCTAATTATTTCCTCCACAGCAGCACACATTCCTTTGACTGTCCTTGGCTGGAGAGAGCTGCCTACACCTCCTTCTTGAGGTAAGATTGTATCCACTGTTTGGTCCATGCATAAAATGGAAAGTCCATTCTCCACAATGAGGGCAGCTCTGAAAAGTCATTCCAGTCTCAGAGCTCCCATGGAATCAGCTGAGACTTCCCAAAACCACACTGCAGCCCAATTCCACTCACTCCCCTGTCCTGTTTCTGCCTCTTCCCATCCACGGATGGGTAATGCCGAGAACACTCTCAAGTGATTTCCTACCCACTACTGATTTTCTGCATTGGCTTCCTAGGATCCCAACCTACAAGAGAACTGGTCTGAATATCGCTTGAAGGTAGAACCAAAAGGACTTGCTGATGGATATGATGTAGGGTATGTGAGAAAGAGGGGAGGCGGTGATAGCACCAAGATTTTTACCTTAGAGAATGGAAAGAATCATGTTGCCATTGAATGTCACAAGACCTCTGCAGGAAGAACATGTTGGGGTGCATTGAGACTTGCAGTTTGGTTCTGTTTCAGTTATGATGTCTATAAGCCACCCACAAAGAGCTTCGAGTAAAGCTTTGGGTATGTGAGCCTGAAGCACGGGGGAAAGGTCAGAGCACAGAGAAATGTGTACGCTGTGAGCTTGTGGCTGGCAAAAGCTTGCAACTGGATGAGAACACCTTTAGATCAAAAAGCATATCCATTATAATTTTGGCCAGTCTTCCCAAATTAGGCTTTTGCATTATTATTACAGTATTTTAATTCTGAAATTTGTTTTGAGATTTACTTTGTCACTAATCACCTATTCTACCTTAAACAAGTCATTTAATTAACTTAATGGGTTCTGGATTTTTACATCTGACATGTAGAGATAAATAGTAATTATAAACTCCAACATCAAGGGTAAACAAATGAAACAAATGAAAAGAAAGGTAGGAAGGCACTTAGAAGAGTTAAAACAATATCCTAATGAGACTTTTTTTCTATTAATTTTTTTTTTTTTTTTAGAAATACAGTTTTTATTGTTATTAGGAGTGAGAATGAGAAAAGAAATTAAATATCCACTGATTTCACATGGGGAAAATAACAAAAGAATCATCCAAAGGAAAATAAAAATAAGTGAGATAACATTAATGAAAATAAAAATAAACACATTAGAAAGCATTAAAATTCTAGAACAGATAAAGCTCAACCTTTTAATAAGCTAAAAAATACAAAACACTAGCAAAATAATGAAAAACAAAAGATGAGCTTACATGTAAAGTAACAATTGAATAAAACACAAAAGATGTTTGACTAAAAGTGAATATCAAAAATAAGTATGTTAACATATTCATAATCTTCCTTAAAATGATAATTTTTCTTCTTAAAAAGAATGTAGAAAAAAACTTGTTACTCTTGGAAATTAATTGGAGTTCCTGCATACCTAAACAAGTTATCATGTGTACTAGTTATTCCAAACCATGGAAGCATGACATGAAAATGACTATGAGGAAAGGATAGGTTAGTTAATGTTTCATCTGGATGATCCATGGAACTGAAGTCAAGTGACCCTCACTGTCACCACAGGATAACTCATTTTTCCTGGCTGGACAGCAGTCATCTTCCGTATCTATAACGTGGGAACTGTGAGGATTCAGGACAATTTGTCCTCAGTAGCATATGTACTGGAAAAACTTTGCTCAAGAGAGTTCCACACAAAGCAGGTATTCAATAAATATTCAGTAAATAAATCAAATTGGTAAAATTACTGACCAAACTCACAGACATATGACATCTTTAGGAATTAAATTTCTAAGTACTATAACAGTTCAAAGATACTAATTCAGAAAGCAACACTTATTCTGAATTGTACTTTTTGCACCAAATTCAAGAAGGATTAGGAGGATGGAAACTAACTCTTAGATTATCAGAGTAGAAGAAAAAGAACCAGGAACATCTTAATAGGCACCAAATATGATAACTGCTTTTTTAATTGAAACAAACAGTCTGGGAGTTGTTTAAATGACAATATTTTTAATATTCCACAGTTAGGCACTTAATGAACAAAATGCAGCCTGTCCTTAGAAAAAAAAAAAATAGGTTGTTCCTACCCCGTGAACTCAGCCTACTTTCTCCCATGTATTTTTAGACTGCAGGAAAGACTCAAGACTAAGGAAGTGAGAATGTGACTGACCTTTTACCTGTAATGATACCAGTAACACTGACATTTGTCACCAGTGACGTCAGCACATAGCTAACAGGAACTCTATGCTAGATAAGTGAATGGCTTCTCTTCATTTGACCTGATATCTATTCCTGCAGTTTTGTAATGTCCTATAATTACATCAGACACCAATAATCTTAAAGCAGAGCATACCACACTTTATATTTATGATCTACTCTTTTTTTAAAAAAGGAAATAGTAAGAACATAATTATAGCTTTGTTATACTTTACTGAAGATCCAAACAGATTAATGAAATTGCAGTCTAGCAAGATTGTCCCCAGCATATACAGCCAGACCATTCTCCCATGCATTGATGCGAGGCCTCCCTGGACAAGATATCTTATTAAGATAACTTGAGTAAAATGTCTAAATCATTCAAATGTCTGGTCATGGAATAGAAAACAACTGATATTTTCATCACTATGAGGTAACAGTGTCCCTTAATTATGCTTTGAAAGTCTTCTATGTATAGCCATTAAATAACTGTTGGGTAACTTTGGACCCAGTTCATAGAAAATTTTATTTAATACCTGCTTCCTTCATAATTGTAAACCAACAGAATATGACATCATCTTCCTTTCCTCTTATTTAATTATATGAATCAGAATCGGGCTTTTAATTCACAGCAGGTAATAAGTACCCAAATGCACCTACAGACATTTTGCATATCTTAACTGAAATACATAAACCCCTTCTATTACCCTAAAATTCCTGAGAGGATTCTAGGGTAGCAATCACCAAGTCCTGCTAAGGACACCTCTGAAACTGCTTCTCTCCCTTCCCAGTGCCACTGCTCAAATGGTCCAACCTGCTATTGTGTTCACCTAATTTACTGCAACTACCCATTAACTGATCATCTCACCCTCCTCTACTGCATCCTCCATTCCAGCAGAGAGAGCTTCCTGAAAGGCAAGTCTGCTAATGCCTCTCACCAACTAAAATCCTTCAATGGGTCCTCATTGCTCTACTATAGAATGCTGACTCTTAAAGATAGTATAAAAATGATCAGATTCCTGCTACATTCTCCAGCCTTATGCCTCACCCTATTGCCAAACCACAGAGTGTTCTCACTTTCTGGAGCATTCACTAAAGAAAATGTATGTTCAGTAGCAGCTAGCTTTTGTAATAGTAAAGAGATGACTACTTTCATATTATTACATAGAAAAAGCCATCTTAATCAATCCTAAACAATCCCTAAACAATCATTTTAGATAAGGACACATGAATGTGGCAAATGAGCACGAAATTTTAACTAGATGATTTTTTTAACAGAAGATATATGGTTTTATTGTTGTTTTTATTAGTAATTTATCTTTATTGTTGAAAGTATTACAGATGTCCTGTTTTTCCCCCATTAACCCCCTCCACCACCATCCTCAAGTAACTAGATGATTTGATGATAGCTACTTTTTTTTTTAGTTTTTAGTATTGCCAGACTTCACATATATTAAAGCTTATCTAATTCTGCCACTGGCCCTTTGAGATAGATAACATACCATCTCCATCCTAGAGAAGAGATGCTAGGACTGGACTTGCTCACTTGATGTCCACTGATTCTCATTGGAGAGGCTTCAGAGACAAAAACTACATCTCCCAGATTCTCTCGCAGCTAGGGTTCTGGAAACAAATTGGGCCCTAAAAGGTGGAGCCACACAGTGAGACATGGAGATACAGAAAGTAGAAGTGAGGCAGAAAAACCTTCTTATCTCTTCTTAACTATTTCTGCTGGCAAGGAAGTTAAGGCTCTTTGGCACCATATTCCAGGGTCCATTCTATAGATGCCTTGGTGTCCAAAGGCTGTGGCAGCAATAGTAGTAGCAACAAATTCTTGATCCTGGCAGAGTTCCCTTGCTGGCCTCAGAGGTAGTAACTCCCTGGTGAGTCAGTTTTGCAAAGTTTTGTGGTCATTCCTGGATGACTTTGGATCCACCTAAAACCTGTTTCTTCAATCCTTCTAATGCTTTTGTAAATGCCTAATCCTCTGCATTAAAGCACTTCCTGTTTAAAATAGAGTGGTTTCTCTTTTCTTTTATTGAAACTGACAGTGTGCAAAAGTCAATGTGTTCATTAGACTATAGGTTAAGCCACCGAAACAAAGACATACAAAAAATAGAATGCTTAAATAACTCCCAAGTTTCTTTTTCTTCCATGTAACAGTCCAGAAGTGGGTGATAGCACATAGGCAGAGTTCTTCTATGGTCATCAATATGCAGCTTTTCTCTTTGGCCCAAAGAAGCTCCAGTTTGGGCTATTTCTCAGCCAGTGGGGAAGGTGGAAATTGGGGGGAGCAAATTCCCCATGATTTTCAAACACATATAAAAATTCCCTTTTGCATATCATTGGCTAGAAATGAGTCATATAGCAACATGTAGTCACAAAGTTGGGGTAAACATAGTCACTAGGTAGGCAACCATGTGTCCTGCTAATACTGGGACTCATGGTGGGGGACTGTGGGAGGGGGTGGTAGGAAGAATCTGAATATTTTGTTAGAAAAAGAAAGAAAAATGGTTTTTAGGGTAACTTATCCGTCTCTGCCATGTCTACTCCTCTGCCCAATATACACACTCTTCTTTCCACAAGCAGACCACACTCCCCCTCATCCTTCAGATTCTAACGGCTTCCGTGCAAAAATAACAACAGCCAGAGATCTCTCTGGTCACAGCTCTTGAGTCAAGACTCTTTTATTTACAATGTTTCTCCCTCTCTCCTTCAAGTTAATGTTGACTATCTGCAGTAGCAGCCACCTGAAACAGTTGAGAAAGCCATATCCTTAATCCAATCTTTGCTCTGGGCTGATTTCCATTGTCTGCCAAGGAGAACACTTAACAGAGGCTCATCAGAGAGAATTCTGTCATCAAATTTACCTACTGCAGTTTGGGAATACAAGCATTTTCCAACCTTGTGTGGCCCAAACTTTTAATCTCTGAGTCACATTAGATTGTAAACCATAAGTAAAGAAACCTCTTATCAGAGCTATATTCTGATATATTTCTATCTCTGCTTACTGGCTAATAATTACTTCCCTTCCCTCTTATAATGCAACTAGGGGCCCGGTGCACAAAAATTTGTGCACTCGGGTAGGGGAGGGGGCTCAGTCTGGGACCTCTCAGGAGATGTCCACCTACTGGCGTGCCTGGCCAGCCTGGGTGAGGGGCTGATGGCTGTCTGCAGGCTGGCCAAGCCCTCCAGTGGGAACCCTCACCCCATAGGGGTGTGGCCAGCCTGGGTGAGGGACTGCCTAGGGCCGTTTTCAGGCTGCCCACAGCCCATTCAGGGTTCAGGTCCCTACTGGGATGCCTGGCCAGCCTGGGTGAGGTGCTAAGGGCCATTTCAGGCTGCCCACAGCTCCCATTGACTCAAAGTCCCAGCGAGGCTGGCTGGAATCAGGTTTCTGGGGTTTATTTATCTTCTATAATTAAAACGTTGTTGCTTTGAGCCAAGGCCTAGGCAGGCAAGAAGCCTCCTGTATGCTTCAGTTCCATGGCTTCTATAATTGAAACATTGTTACCATGAGCAGAGGCTCAGCCAGCCTAGGCAGGCAGTTTACTCCTGGTGCAATGCAAGCCTCCTGTTTACTCTAGCTCCATGGCTGCCATCTTGGCTGAGTTAATTTGCATATAGCCGCTTTGACTGATTGTGGGCGTGGCTTGGATGGTGGGCATGGCTTGGGTGTCTCGGAGTGATGGTCAATTTGCATATTACCCTTCTATTAGATTATATATTAACAGTAGTGAGGACTTATCAATGTATACCTATATTCTGAGCTGTTGTTCTTGAGATTAAGATCAGTAGTTACATGTCCTGTCTTCCAACTTATGGTAGGTAACTTTTTAGTAAATGAAATGTCACAGAATAACAAGTGTTACCAATATTTCTAGCTAGAATATTGTGCCCATGTCAACCTCTGCCTGTTGCTATCCAATGTCAACAAAATTTTGGTTTTTGTTATGGTAACATCGCATTCTGGTACCAATTCCTACATTAATTAGAATACATGCTAGGTCTTTTTTTAAAATCCCCCAAAATATAATGTCTTCATAACAGGAGTTTGCCTCTCTTTTCCCTTACAGTGCAGAGTCTGAGTAGGGACACTCTGCTATCAGTCTGACTTTCCTTTCTGAACTCTCTTTAGTTGTTCTGTTATCTTTTCCCGGCCAGCAGACATTGTTTTTTTAAAGTGCCATATCACTTCCCGTGACTTCCCGTTGGCAAGAACTTAGTTTTGTAGCTACAAAGGATGCTGTGAAATGTTGTCTCTAGCTGAGTAGCTGTGTGACTTGCTAGCACTCAGGAATTACATTACTAGAGGAAGCATACTAAGCTCAGATTTTAAAATTCTTGTTGCCCAGTATGTGCTAGATACTGAAATCAACTATGTGAGGTAGGTATGTCAATATGTTGCCCCTGATTTTCAGATGAGGAAACTGCCAGTCGGAGAGTCAAGTGACCCTCCCAGTGTGCAGACACAGATTGGAAAGCCTGGCCTGCGAACTCGAGGACCTTCCTTTCCCCACAGGGGCTTGTAACATGCCCCAAAATCAACAAATAAGCCAAAAATAAATCTCGTCCCAAAGCAAAAATAGCTTTCTTTTTTCTAGTTTCCTCTAGTTGAGAAAGAAAAACAAGAATTAAGGATTTCATTAGTAAGGATAAAATTTCATGTCGTTTGTTAAAATTATAAAACTACACATAATTACATAAGGTCTCACAATGGCTCTGAAGTCCCATGTGCTTAAATACTGGTTTGTGGGATTTTTTTGGTACTACAGCTCACATTTTATCTGCATTTTTTTAATAAATTCTTTTGGGTATAAAAAAATTTTATGAGCCCCAATCAAAGATCAAGGAGGATTTTTCTTTTTAAATTTTCTTCCTAAAGTAGAAAGGCTCCCAGGTGGACACTCAACCTGACATGACAGCCCTGTCAGGTGGCAGGTATACTCTGAGAGGGTGGCCCAGTTGAAAACAGGATAATGCAAAGGAAAAGAACTCTGGGGTGAGGATGTGTGAACAATGCTCTCAGCAAACTTTGAAATATTTTAAATGTTGTTTCAGTCTGGCTGATGATTGTTTGAGAACAAGTCTCCTGTTGTGGCCTGGAATTTGATCTGCAGAATTCCTTAAAAGAAACTGGGCCCAGCAGGCAGTAATATATCATGTGCCTGGGAAGATATAGAACATCCTGAATGTTGCCATAATTCTCAAGGAGTTGTTAGAGTTCACTTACGTATTTCTAAAAATGCGACGGGATAGCTTTCCTGGGCCTGTTTCCTTTAAACACTAGACCATCGATTACTAGGCAAGAAACAGCTATTATAAGATAGCTTTGAGAAAAAGTGTCCAATATTTAATCGGTCCTTATTGTGTGATTTTTCTGTGCTGAATCTTCCATGCAATTTTTATCCCCAAATTCTACCCTAACTGAATACTGAGGTTTGGGGTGAACACTACTATAATAGAACTATTTTCTAAATTAAGCATTATGAGTTTGCCTATTTGCTTTTTCCTGTACTTGTAAGTATATGAGTATTTCCCATTAAAGCTGTGTTCTCATGCATTCCCCCACACCACCACCCTCTCCGGCACCGTGACCTTACTAAGTGCCAGGAAAACTGCTTACGTCCCATAGCACTTTCTAGTGTTCCATGTATCATTTGTAAAACATATTTTTAGAATCTGTTATGACAGAGGCCAGGAGTTACAGATATAGCATTAAACACACTGGACAGGGGAACTGACTGCCAAATATGGATATGGCAGAAACCCGGGGTACCAACTGGGAGGGGAAAAGGAGATCCAGAGAAGGTTTTCTGGAAAAAGTATAAAAAAAAATTATGAATCCCAAATCCCAGTACAGGCTGTAACGAGTAGAACTTCTCCATGAAGGGGGAGCACAGGAGAGAGACTGTGTGTCCTGGCTGAGCTTTCAGCATGTCCCAAATGCCCATTTGCCAGTGACAGTCTTGGCTAAAATACATCTCTAGTAAGTGCTCAGAGAACTGTGTTGAGATGACTGGCTCCACGTGCTGGCCCACCTCTAAGAGTGCTCCGCCATAAATAGGAACCTAAATTCTACTCAGTATTCTTCATCTCTTATCAGCACCTGCAGTTTGCACCTTTATCTGGGGTCCCTGGAGAGGGAAAGTCTCTGTAGCCTGCTCACATGTAAGCTTTCACTTGGGGAGCATTCACTATGCTGTGAGCAGTCTGATGATTGTTGTAAATAGTAAAAGCAAAGCCTGTCCTAAGGTTCTGTCCTAAGCCTTTTATATATATTTGTGAATTCTTTTAATTCTTACAACCTTTCTTTGAGGCAGTATAAATACATGCTATTCTACAGATAAGAAAACTGAAGCACACAAAGGCTGAGTAACTTGTCCATTGTCACACAGCTAGTAATTAAGGAGCGGCATTCAAACTCAAATGGCCCAGCCTGAGTTCTTAGGCCCTCCTCTCTATATACCTCTCTTCTCCAGCACAATGAAGAGAACACCAAGCCTCCCTCCTTCCAGGAGCTTTTATTGCATTGAGGAAGGTGAAGATAACACTTACTCAGAATATAGGGGCCATGCTACAAGTATGAATCACGTGACTGCAACTTAAAAAAAAAAAAAAAACTGCAGGAGGCATAATCCTCAGCATGTATACAAAAAAGAATATATTCTACATCAAGAATAATGACTACCACTCAGTGAGTGCCACACAGGTACGTGGCACTTCATTCACTCATTGCCTTCTCATGACAGTTCCATAAAGGAGATAACATCGCCTCCTCTTACAAAGAAGAAACTGAGGCTGAGCTGTGTAACCTGGTGAAGCAGAGGTTCTTTCTCTATTCATGTAGCTTCCTTAAAATACTGTTCCAAAAAGTTGGCATCTATTTCAGGTAATTTCTCTTTGATGTAGAGAAGAAGAGGAAGTGTTTCAGCTCAGGCAGTTACCACATTCACTTGCAACAGGAAGTTGATGCAAACACACCAACACATGGAGTTCATTGCAGTCTGACTGCTTAGACAGAGACCTCCAGCTCCAGGCTATTTCACCTGAAGCTGACAGAAACACTGGGAAGGACACTTTAGAGTAAAAGGGTGCCATGTTGGAGTTCTAGATCCTACTGGGCCAGGGGAGAAGATGTTTGAAGAGCATTAAAAATCAAAAGAGAAGAAAAAGAGGAGGTGGATCAGACATACCAGTAACAGCACAATGAAAGCATCAATCCCTCCAATCAAGATTTTCCTTCAACAGCAAAGGGCTCCTAAACTATGCTGACCAATCCAACCTCTGCACTGGCTGCAAAGTATCCTAGAAAAGAAAAGAGACGTGTAGAGCAAGGGTTTGTATCCAAGATTTCAGGAGGAGAAGGTATATTTTAGCCCTGAAGTAAAAGATGCATTGCTTTAAAGAATATGAAAAAGATTAAAAGTATAACTTTAGTTTTAAACATATATTGCAATTTTATAATAACACTTTTCTTCCCTATTCCAATCTCCCAGCCATGTGAAATATTACCAACTATACCAATAAAATCTATAGTCATAGAACCTGAAAATCAAATGAGAACAGCTTTTACTCTTTGTGGGGAACAGAAAGCCTCAATGTACTAGACTTTCTAATGAAGGGAGTGGGGTACATAGAGGCAAGTAAAACTAACACAGTATTTAAGTACCAATAGTAGCAATGATTCAAATAAGCATATAACAAAGAAAGGGATGTGTGGCTAAGTCGAAAATGTCCTGACTTTTGTGAAAAACAAAGGGAAGTGAATCTTGCCCCTGCTGGCCAGTGAGTGCAGACCGCATGCATGGAGCCTGGTGGCAGCCTGCTTTCCCTTGGGGCTTCTTGGGGGATTAAGTAAATATAAACGTCTTCAAATAACATAAGATGTGAGAAATTGAAAGCATAGTAACCTGGAGTAGTCATCAGATAATATATTTAGGAGAGCTTATTTTGCAAGCTAGAATTACAGAGCAACACGATGTGGTCAATTCAAAGTATTTAAGGATGAGTTTCTACAATTGGGAGTTGCAATCCATGACAAAAAAAAAAAAAACAGAAGAGACCACCATACTCCAAAGATCAAATGATAATTTTAATAAACTGCTTCACTCACCATTGCCCCAACAGCCAGTTTCTACATCAAGACTAATTCAAAATTGCAACAAAGGGAAGTGGTTTACAAAAGAATTACCAAGAACCCACAAATGTTTAATGGGGGCGGGGGGAGGAGGCTACACAAAGTAAAGCTTGCTCTATATACTACTTAAACTACACATATTTTTCAAGGGGGAGAGGTATGGCTAGCAAAGGATAGGACCTTTAAAAACAGACACTGCTGCCCTGGCCCAGTGGCTCAGTTGGTTGCAGCGTATCATTACACCAAAAGGTTTGGGTTCATTCCCCAGTCAGGTTGTGTACAGGTGGCATCCGATCAATGTTTCTCTCTCTCTCTCTCTCTCACCCCACCCTCTCCCACTCTCTCTCTAAAATCAATAAACATATCCTCAGGTGAGGAAAATTAATTAATTAATGACTAATAAAATAAAAACAGACACTGCTGTAAAATCTCGGTACTCACAGAATTCTATACTATCTAGAGGCACTGTCAAATCCCTTATCTCACTGCAGCCTCACCTACTGCAGCAGAATAAGAATTATGCTCCTCTTAGAGATGAGGAAACTGAGTCTCAGGAAGGTTAAATATCTTAATAAAAGCATAATATTAAAATTAACCATTTCTTCAGGACGGGTAAGCCACACCCACCAGCCAATCAGAGCGACTATATGCAAATTAGCCCAGCCAACATGGAGGCCGCCACTCACAGACCTCAGTAAACGGCAGCTTCCATTGAAGCAGGAGTGAAAGTGAAACTGTGGCCTGCTCCGCTATCCTGGCTCAAGCAAAACACATGTTTGCAACAAAATATCATTCATAGAATCCTCGGGAGCTGAAGGAAACAGCAGGCCTGCCTAGCCACTAAGAGTAACATTGTTTCATTATAGACACTGCCAGGTGAAGCAGAGAGGAGGCTTGTTAGTAGTAGGCCTTGGCTTAAAGGAACAGTGTATCAATTATAGAAGATAAACAAACCCCAAAAACCTGCGTCCAGCCAGCCTTGCTGGGACATTGGGTCAATGGGAGCTGTGGGCAGCCTTAAAGCCCCTCACCCAGGCTGGCCAGGCACGCCAGCAGGTGGACATCCTCCGAGGGGTCCCAGACTAGGAGAGGGCACAGGCCGGGCTGAGGGACCTCCCGAGTGCACAGAGCGGCTGCAGGGCGGAACAGTGCAGGACCCAGGACCAGTGAGTGGGAAAGAGGCGGCAGGGTTGGCAGCCTGCTTGGCAGCTCACCAGGCCCTTTGTGGGGCACCAGGGAGCGGGTAAGAGTTGGCGGGGGGTCGGCAGCCTGCTTGGCGACTGCCCAGGTCCTTTGCGGGGCACCAGGGAGCGGGAAAGCAAGGCTGCAGGGGCCGGGGTCCTGCTTGGCAGCTCTCCAGACCCCTTGGTGACACTGGAGAGTGGGGAAGGAAGGCAGCAGGGGACTGGTGAGTGGGAAAGAGTCGGTGGCCTGCTTGGCGGCTCCCCAAGTCCCTTCCAGGGATCAGGGAGCAGGAAAAGGCTGGCCTAACCACAAGGCGGGGTTTTCCCTGCTTTCTGGTGGCTGGAGGAAGATGGGCAGTAGGCAAGCTTGGGAGGCAGGCAGCACCCAGCCCTGGCCATGCTCAAAAAAGAGAACAACATGCAGGGGAGGGCAAGAGTCTGAGAGATCAACATAGAGGGGGTGCCTGCTCCAAGCCTCTATGGTGTGCCTGGGGGCAGGCCCCCAGCAGGTAGACACACAGGACTGCTCCGAGCCTCAGATGCAGCTGGGGGCAGGTCCCCAGTGGTGACACACACACACAAGGCGCCTGGCATACTGGGGCCATTATAGGACATCCACTGAGGGGTTCCAGACTGTGAGAGGGGGCAGGCTGGGCTGAGGGATCCCCACTCTCCCTCCGTGCATGAATTTCATGCACCGGGCCCCTAGTGTTGATATGTTTACACAGCTAAAAAACAGCAGGACTGAGATATGAACCCAATCTATATCCAAAGCCTATGCTTTTGTTTCTAGGCCACATATAACAAAAAATAAAATCTGAGCAAGCTCACTTGAAGATGTTAAGGAATTAAAATGATTTCAACTTTTTTGACTAGCTCCGTCACACCTGTCTTATCCCACAATGCCAGGCTGTGGCACTATGCTCGACACACAGAAGACACTCACTAAATACAAACTGAATTGTAAAGAATTAGTTATTCTCTGACTGGTTCTGTTCTTCTATGACAAATTGCTTCTTGGCATTTTATAACTTGGGTACTACAATAATTTGTATGATATATTGTAGGTAATTTATTAATTTCATAAAATACGATGTTTCAGTTGCATGAGGTTTAAGTTGCTAACTTTGCTTTAATTCACAATTGTATCTTTTTTTTTCCAAAATTGTATCTTAATTTAATTTGCTATCTTACCAGCCTTCCCCTCTCTCATGGGGAAGTGTGAAAAACAGTGATAGTAAAATAATTATAAAAATAGCCAATACTTATTAAATGCTTATCATGTGCCAGGCACATGCTAAATTATTTATATTCATTATTTAATTGAGTCCTCATAATCTCTCTCCTCAATTTACAAATGAAAAGACTGAAGTACAGAGAAATGAAGCAACTTTCCCAAGGCACACAGCCAGAAGGTGGCAGATTCAAGTTTTCCCACAGAAGCCACATTTCACATTAGTTATTTGGTACAGTAACAAAAACAATTCTTCTGTAGTCTTTTTCCTTTATGGTTACTGAGATATAACCATGACTTTTCTACTTTAATTTTCACAAAAGCACTTTGAGATTTGTAATATTGTTCTTCTGGGTTGAGCATTTAATAAACTCGGTAATTTTTTAGAACATTACTTATGCTGAGGCTACCTGTCTCTGTTTCCTCCTCTCTAAAATGAGAACATGAATGGTTATTGTGAAAGTTGAACTACTTTATTCATGGAAAACACTTATGTTTCACACCAAGTGTCCATGGCAGGGTTCTGTTGGTGTGAGCTATTGTCATTGTTGCTGTCGCTGATGGCCTGCCTTCCCAACATGGTCAGGACCTGAGTTATAGACATTCATTTACTACATATTAAGGCATATTCATGTCTCTCCAGTGTTTAGGATATGCTTTAAAACAAATTGTTTTGGAAAATATATTTTTTAAAAAACACCTAAATGAAAATCCATGCCTTTATACAATCTAAATGCACATAGAATGGTGACTGGCACATATTACTAAGTCACTGAATATTTGACAATAAATGAGTGAATAAATAAGGAGACTTGATAATGATTGAAAGCTCAAACAAGAAAGCAAATGACTATTAACAAAATTATAAAGTTTAAACTGATCTTCACAACCTGGGAATAAATGAATCCAAAGAGCAATAAAATGGAAAGCATATTCTTTTTTGTTTTCTAAGAACTGCATTTCACTTAATTCACTGTAAGCCCCATCTCTATTAAAATGCAATTAAATATTTTCCAAAAATAAGTATTATGAAGTCACATAAATGGTCATAAAGTCCATATCCAGTTATAAGAGAAATTTAGTGAGATCTCACTCAAAAGTGAGGAAGGAAATCTATGGTCAAGTTTTTACTTCATCCTAATTTCCCACACTTTTCAAAGAGCCATATTATAACTTTCTCAAATATTTGCAAGGAAGTGCTGTGATTGTGAAAATAGATACTCTGAATACCTAAGCTAAATATTTACATTCTGCATTTTTAGTTAAACAATTGACTTTGTTCTTTATCATTTAGGTCAAAATACCTAAATGTTCTAAAACATCAAACAAGAGGATATGATTTTTCAGCAGTCTAAACTTACTGTTTTTAGCAAAAACTTCACAAAAAGAAACTGGCAATTAAAAAATGGTAATGCTCACACACACACATACACACACACACCCTGAAAATAAGAAAAAGAAAAGGGAAGAGGATGTTGGCCATTTATTCTTTTTACACAAAAACACAGTTCTTCCACTTCCCTATGTTTAAGTAGTTAAGATTTGCTGAGCATTTACACCCACTTACATCATTGTAACAATATCTCAATTTACTGACTTTATGTAGGATTTACTTCAAAGGAGTTCTTGAATTGTCATGCATTGGTTTATTCATTTTCATAACATCCCTGTACATAGGCATGTGATTAGCATTTTATCTTTAGCATACAAACTTAAAACTGGGGGTAGCAGGAGATGAAACGACTTGCCCAAATGAGATAGTCTCATAACTATTAATTTATGAAACTTGGCTTAGAACTCATGTCTTCTTTTAATACAGTAGGGTACTTTCCCACTAGATTATTCTTTACATAAATTTAAGCAGTCTGATGAACAGCTGGGCAGGATAAACTGACTACCTGGGCAAATTCCAAAAATTCTGGAGATTAGGTTAACCTGACCCTGCAGTGGCTCTGAGAGGGAAGAAAGAGAAGAAAGTTGAGAGAACTGTGCATGTATTTTGTGATATGCAGTGAGCAACATGTAAATGACTATTCACAGATAAGCAAATTGAAGTTATGTAAGAAAAAAGTGATAAACAGAGTGCTTTATAACAAACTCCTTTCTTTACTGGTTTTACCTGAAACTCCCACTGCTCCAGCACTGAGTTTTGTGTCTGCACCTTCATGCCAACCCCCAATCTGGGCCGACTAGGGGCAGGTGGCTTTGTGCATGGAGACTGCAAAGGGGTATGTCCAGTTGCACCGAACTAGTCACATTTCTGACAGTGGAATGCCACTGTCTTCAAGACTGAAGCCAAAGGCCCTTTGCTGCAAACATCACAAGGAGGCATTTGGATTCCCATGGTCACCTGCTGCAACCTGATTTGAGCTGCCAGAACTGAGTCACTTTCTTTCCACAGTGGGTCACATTACTCATGGCAAGTTTCACCTGTTTCAATATTTGGTTGATGACAAAATGGCCCTTGAAAAAATGAGCGACAGGAGCAGCTGAGCAGGTTTCCAAACCAATTGTTAGAGACACCAAGATAATCTATCCCCTACCAAAGGTAATATGAAGACAACTAGGCCAAAAGAGGGTGCTCTTGGGGTTAACCAGTGTTGGGTGAGGGATCAGTTTAAACAGCTTAAATTACAACAGAATGGGTGAACACCTGAAAGCTAACAAGAGCGGAGAAAGAATAAACTACATAGATCTCTAAAGCGGACACCTGGAAGCAAGTTCCATCACAAATTTTGTAATACAGTTGACCTTTGAAACAACAGAAGTTTGAACTGTGAGGGTCCACTTAGAAGCAGATTTTTTTGCAATAAATATATGCATGACTATAAATGTATTTTCTATTCCTTACGATTTTCTTAGTAACATTTTTTTCTCTAGTTTCCTTTATTGTAAGAATACAGTACATAATACATATATAAATTATGTGTTAATTGACTATGTTATCAGTGAAGTTTTTGATCAACAATAGGCTATTAGTAGTTAAGTTTTGGAGAGTCAAAAGTTATACTGGGATTTTTAACTGAGGAGATCAGCATCCCTAACCCCCACATTGTTCAAGGGTAACTATACTCAAATTTTCTAGAAGGAAACAGGTATCTGCCAAAGGAAGCACCTTTGAGAAAAGAGGAAAAACAAGATCCTACTTTGCGATCTTGAAACACTCTTCCCTTAAGTCCCCTCATCCTTGCCCTCCATTCTAATCCCACCATCACTCGGTTTGTAAATTAACTGCTAAATTCCTGAATATAATGCCAAGTATAGCTTTCTCCCAGCACAGCTTTTGATCACACTCAACTTCTCAAAAGCACTACCCCTTTCCAACAATCTCTCATGAGTGGATGAAGTAATTAAAAACTAAGCCATGAGGAGTTCTATCAGTTCTCTTCTATTTTAATCCTGCAGATCCAAGAAATGGTTGTCAGCTCTCATAGAAACAGGGAACAATGCCAGGGTGTAGTGGAGTAAATGAGTACTTAAACAAAAGCTCAAAAGAGCAGGGCTTTTATTTCACTTTTGCCATCTGCTACCTGTGTGGTCTTCTTGAGTTAGTAACTCAACTGCTCTCTGCCTGCCCTCTTCCTCATGAGATCTGCCAATGTCTTCCTCTTGATGTGTTCTAAATACTAAAGGATCCAACCCTGAACATACAGTCTTTCTTCTCCTGCACCTGGTCATTCACACTGAAGGTTTCATGTCATTCTCTAAGTAATTTTTGTCTCTGGTATTCTGTATGTACTGGTATTGTGATCATCCAAATCCCAAGGACCATGAGATGAGCATGACCATCAAACTCAAAGGTGGCCTTATACAAGTACTTATGTAATTTTAATAATATTCATTTTTTTTCTGAAGACTAGTCTTTCACTAAAATAATTTATAGAATAAGAATAATTTTGTGATTAAATGTAATTTCAATTTAAGAATGGTCAGTGAGGGAATAACAATAAGATGGTGGCATAGGTAAACACCTAAAATTGCTGCCTCGCACAATCACTTCAAAACTACAATGAAGAGAAAGGGCAGACACCACCCAGAACCACAGGAAGGGTGGCTGAATGGAAATTCTACAACTAGAAGCAAAGAGAAAAGCACACTGAGACTCAGAGGAGGTGCGGAAGTGAAGTGCAGAGGTATGGAGGTGCGTGCACAGAGAGGGCTGGCAACTGAGGACACAGTTGTCTTTTTCAATCCCGAGGGAGTCACAAGCTCCCAACGGCTCTGAACTCCAGTTCCAGGCGAGTTTCTGGGCATCCAGACTCATATGGGGAGAAACTGGACAATCTGGCAGCAGGAGGAACTCCAGAGTGGCTTTTGCTCAGCAGTGCTTACAGCGATTATGCAGGACACTGAGACCCAGGGCTTCTTAGGACTGGGCTGAAGATCAGCCATAGCTGTTTGCTCCACACTGTTGATTCCCTGAGACCCCGCCCAACCCAAGCTGCTAGCAGAGGCTTTTGCATATAAAATGCTAAAGTAGCCTCAGGCAGAGGATAAATTAGCACCTCCTTAGAGATCCAAGAGCCAGTGTACCCAGTGGTCAGAGTGGGACCATCCAGATTACAACTCCTCAGATCCATAAGGGACACGCTCAGGGGGCAGACTCAGTGAGCACCAAAGCCCCACTGAAGCAAGTCTTGCCCCATAAAGGTGTCTCCAGCACAGAAGTTCTCCCACTGTAGACACAGCTGATTCTCACAAGTGGCCTGGAGGTCAATTCCTCTCAGTGATACCAACAACAATCAAGGCTTAGCTACAACAAGACTGTGCACAAAGCCCAGAAAGAAGTGCACCAAGAGTGTCCACCTCAGGTAATTGGGGAGGCTGAGCCACTCAGCCCTATAAGACACCTAGCACAGAAAGTCACTCTATCAATGCAGGAAAGCAGCCAAAATGTGGAGGCAAAGAAACAGCTCACAAATGAAAGAAATGGAGGAAAGCAAACTATTGGATATAGAGTGCAAAACCCCTGTTA
>PVJC01005530.1:16680-58850 GCA_004026665.1 Murina feae | reverse complement strand
GGACAGTGCAGACATCATCAGAAATTATCCCTCCTTACCCTAGAACAAGTGGTCCTGCAAGCCTTTTTTCCCTCTCCCTCCACAAAAAAGCATAAGATAATTAAAAAGATTCCCACACTTATTTTCAAATTATGTCAGAAAAGTAGATTAAAGGTTTTATGCTTAGGAAAATAGGGATAAATATTCAAACCTGAATTATGGCAGTATTAACTTGTGCTAAGTAACAAGGAAATTATTTGAGCATTAATTCCATTTACATATGTTCATTCAGATTTGTATCCCTGAAGCAGGCAAGTATCTGGGGTTTGAAGCATTTAATCACTTAGTGAGCAGCCCTCAGTGGGATTGCCATTTATTTGTTGTCTCTATTGATTTTCTTACGCCGGGGAATGCGGTGGTGAATAGAAACCGGCTGCCGAGGTGAAAGAACTCTATCTTTTCTGGTGCAGAACAAAAGCTCTTATATTATTTTATTTTTTAAAAGCGCAACCTGTTTTCTTCAGATGATTCCAGCTCAGGGCCAGAATGCTGCTTCATTCATTTGTCAGACACCCTTCTCCCACGGATATGTCATTTTATAGTTTCTAGACAGACAGGCTGAGTAGCATTTGGTTTTCTGTTCAGGTCCAATGTTAGACTGAGTTCCAATGGGCTGTGGTGGATACTCCAAGCCCCCAGAAATCAATCTGGTTCTCAGTTGACACATGGGATCCTGGGAAAAACCTAGAACCCAGTTCATCAGTCTGCCCATGCTGTCTTCTTTAATCTGTTTTCAAAGAAATCTTGGTGACTTCGTGAGCAAGTGTTCATTAACAGGAGGACCTGGATTTAGCACTTGGGTCCTAACGCAAGAAAGACAGTAAGGACGGGGAACACTCATAAGAGTTTTGGATTCAGTGCCCCGAACCCAGCTCAGACTGGCTCAAGTGATAAAGAGATTGGAAAGTGCAGTGATAACCTCTCAGGCAGGTGGAGCGTAACTTCTGCCCCAACTGGTGAGTTCCTTTCAAAGAACACAGCATGGAGAGAGGAGGAAGGGGTGGACCGTGGAGAAACTTGGCAGACCTGCGTCATCGAGGTTAGCATTGAAGCAGAAAATCCCCCTGACGTCCAGAAGTTGGTCTGGCTCTCCCTAGACTGTGTTACTCTGTGCTTAGACACCGTCTCACACAGCGCCAAGCTCCACATTATTCTGAGATCGTGATAGAATGAGACCAAGCGAGGCCACTGTATGCTTCTGTCTCAGCGTAGACAAAAAAGAGGTCACTCTACCACCCACAAAACACCACACACTCCCTCTCCCTGTCACAGCAAGTGACAGCGCCTCTTTGCCATGATAGCTTTTCTCTTGAGCTCGCCTCCCCATCGATAAGACTCAGCTGTACCTGTCTCTTCAGGGAGATAGATAGAGACAAGGTCAGCAGGCCTTGGGCTAGCGATTTCCTCTCGCCATCCTTGAGAAAGGAAATGAAAACACACAAAAAGAGAGAGCCAGCGCAGATCCCAATCCTGACTCTCTGGATGTAAATGTCCAGGTTGCTGCACGAGTACAGCGGTTTCCAGCCACGCTTAGACCTCGGTTCTTTGTGACCATCCGTAGGAGGAAAAGCCAGATGCAGCTAAGGATGTGTGTTTAGAAGAAAGCAGTGCTGGTCATCCACACGCCTTACTTCCAGACTCTGTGCTCTGCCACAGCCAGCCTTATTTGTTCAGTAATTCTAGTTTGTCTCATCAGATAATGTCATTACATCCTGTGTTGTAAGGCATACGTCTTACATCGTAGTGAGCTCCTATTTGGTATCAGTTTTTCAGTAGTTCTAATTATGAGGTGGGGAGCTTGTACCGGTCTCCTCCCCCATAGGCGAGCTTTACTGAGATACCAACATCAGATGGTCTTGCTTTCAGAGAGCATGCAATTTAGAGGAAACGCGCTCCCAAATCACCTGACAAAGCCCAGAGCCTAGAATAGGTGCTTTCTGACAGCCTCCTACTGAGACACCCAGAGGTGCCCATGGTATGCGTTCTCCCTCACTACAGGGAGCTCCACACGTGTTTGCCCACGTGTGGTCCTGTTGGTTTTACTCACACAACCATCAGTGATAAATCAGGTGCCCCTGACACAACGTGATGAGTACACTGCTTAACCTGTGTGGTCTTCCTCCCACAAACCCTGACCCCAATGTAATCATGAGGAAAGGGTCAGACAAACCAAACTTGATGGAGATCTTACAAAATACCTGAACAGCACCCCTCAACACCAGAGAAAGGAGTAACAACAACCAAAGGCTCTGAGGTACAGTTAAAACGATGATGATGATGTGTCTCCATCGCTCCTTCCCTGGGTTGGCCACTTTTCAGGCAGAGCAGTGGTTTTGCTGTAACTCCATCCCATGTGGTCATGTGGGCCTGGGAACCAGGGGACAGGTTCTTCTGCTGACCCAGCTTCATCCTGTGCTCTGTGTGGCCAGCCTGGGCCACCTGTTTGTTTCTGGACTAGATTCAGGGGTCAGGTCCATTCAAGCCCCATAGAGCCAGCATGATGACTAAGGATTGAGGGGGAGAGCTGGCTTCTCAGAAGAAAGGGAGATTGACAGGCAAAAATAAGTATCCTGTAGACCAGCCCTAACTTCTGACTCAGCAAGAGTGCTTTGATAGGCATCTCAGATGACAAGCCACCCCTAGCCCAGTCAGTGACAAGGGCAGCTTCATGTGGCCTTGGGAAAGCCACATCACCACCAGCACCTCATTCCCTCGTTTGTGGCACGGTGAGATAGAATGAGCTATCAATTGTCTGAGTTCCAAGCATACAGTAATGCTCAGGGAACGTTAGTTTAATCAGAGCCTTTCCTAGTCAAAAAATTAACATGAGTGATCTCTCTTTTATGAAGTTAATTATTATAAGAAGGCCATGCTAGTGCATTTATAGAACTGCATTTCTGCCGTAACAGTGGAGAATCTTTTATGCTATTAACCTGTGTAAATTTTAGATTTTTTAAAATTAGTAAGTTATATAGGTCACTGCGTTGTATCTGTAACTAATTGCAACATTAGCTATCAAATTCTCATTGTGGGCTTTTTATCATCAAAGACTTAAGAATACAATTTGAGTAATTACTACCTGAATGCCATGTTTCATTTATGGCCTCTATGAGTCATGAATCTTTTTTGAATAATGGAAAACACTGAGTGCAATGAACTCAGAAGGTCTGCATTGTATAACCGAGCTTAACGCACATTGCATGGATGTGTGTTGTATTTTGTGACCTCATCCTGGAATTCTCACATAGAATAGGACATCTCCTAGTAATGCTCATTGGGGGGTTAGAGTGAGAATAGAGAAGAAATGTATTAGTGAAGATTCGTTCATTTCCCCCCCTTAAACTGTAGATAAAAATCCTTGAAATGTTTTTGCAATGCATTTCTCAGTGTTTTTTGAATGACTGAATTATATAACCATACCTTGCTTCTATTTGCTTTTCATTGCTTTCTTGGCCTGGGTTCCCTTGTGAGCATTTGGTATGATTGAATAATTTTTACTTGTGTTTAAATTAGCCTGTGCTAATCTGCTAGTGGTTGGTTATTGAAGCATTGCTGCAATCTACTGTTTTTGTCTTTCGCTGGATTTTAAAGGGGGATTTACTTGCCTGTCCTTTCCACTCACAGTAACTGTGGGCACTGCCACTTCACCATCCCAACGTGTCCCAACGTGCCACTCGCAGGGCCCACTGTTCTTCGAGAGAATCTCGGCGCCTTTCCCAAGAGCCACATCATCATTCCTGCAGTAGCTCCCCTTCTTGGCACACTTTCGGTTTTTCATTTTAGATGAGTTGATAAAGTTTCCATATGAGAGATAATGCCATTTAAGATGAGGATAAACTCCTTGATGCCTGTGATGATTTAATTTGCACAGTATGTTCCCAAGTCTTTGCCGAGACTGCAGCATGGCCAATACTGCCGCATCCCCCATATGGATGGCTCTTGACGCACTTCAGAATTCTTCAGTAACAGGATCCTGATGCCAGAGGGCAAAATTCACCTCCTCCTCTGTCAAAGGAGTGACACTGTCCTTTTGTAAAGCGTGTTTTGAAGTCTTTCCATCTAAGATGTCTTAATTAGGGTCTTTATGGTGGAACATGTCCTGTGTTATACGTGGGCACAACTGAGCTATGTCTGTCATGAGCATGGTCGCCAGGTTCAAGCAGTGCATCGACCCCACAGTTAGATGAGTTCCACAGATGGTCGTTGGCCACCTACTCAGTGCCAGCTGCCAGACACAGCCTTGTTGAGGTGCTGACATCCTAATTTGTGTGCTCAAAAGTAGGCATTTCTTTCCTCATTCATTCATTCATTCATTCATTCATTCATGAAACATTTATTGGCTGCTTCCTCTAGGCCAGGCACTGGTGGATACCGTGGTGAAAAGGCACATAAGACATCGTCCCTCCCCTCATGGAGTTAATAATCTAGCCCCATTTCTAGATTAGGAAAACTCACAACTAGTTTAATGGATGACAATAACTATGCAGCTAACAAGCAGTTTTAAAGAGTAAATCGCTAGAAAAAATAAAAATCGCTGCTTCATATGTCTGATAGTCTAATGGCCACGAGACCATTCTGGCCACTTTAATGTCTCACAGTAGATATAAATCTTTATCTCTCTCTCTCACAAAATATACCTGGATTTTGTTTTTAAGCTCATTAAGTGGAGGAAGTGTGAACTATTTCCCCACTATATCTTAGGAGAGCGCTAGTCTGTGGTTTTATTTGTCACACAGACAGTACCGCTCACTACATGAGTGGATTGTAGACCAAAAACTTGTCAGTCATGTTAAGATTGATTGAAGGAGAAATCAGCAAAGAGATTTTGTAGAACTTGTGTAAATTGGTTACTTAAAACTGCTATGAGATTATTCTCCAGATTAATTCAGTGTGCAATAGGACTTTTTGAGCAATGCTAGCTTTTTAAAAATAATGAATGCTCTTTATGGGGAAATCATTCATGGGAGTAGTTTATATTGCTGCTTTGCTTGAAGGTAGTAGTTCTTAAACTGGTGATTCCTCATCCCCCAGGGGTCTGGGGGATGTCTGGAGACAGTTTTGCTTGTACAGTCGACAATAGGTATTCCTGGCATCCAGAGGACAGAGGCCAGAGGCCAGAGATGCTGCTGAATGTGCTCTGATGCACTGATGGCCCCCACAACAAAGACTTTTCTGGCTCCAAATGTCACTAGTTCCAAGGTTGAGAAACCCTCTTTTGAAATAATCCAACATAGAGACCACATTATGTGTGTCATGCAGGTGACGTTGCCAAAACCAGAGAAATTTTGTGAAAGCGAGTCTGGATTTCTCTTCCTACTCTCTGATTATTTCTTTGTCTATTTTCCCATCATTTAGTTCCCTTGTGCTGCAAAGCTGTGTGTGTGTGTTTTATGGACTCAATACTTAACTATATGAGCTTTTCATTACCCATTCTCCAATCGTGACTGCTTGTAACGGAAATTGTCTAGCACATCTTTCTGCAGCTTCGGATTGTGCAACTTAAACCTCCAAAGCTGCTTATCTGTCTTCCACCACCTACCTGCGTTCTGTGCACTGCACTTGGCATTTTTGATTGTTCCTTTCATAATCATTTCAGTGGTGCCCAGAGGGTACCGTTCACCATATAATAGGTTGCTTTGTGAACAATTCCAGTAAGAGAACCATTCTGCCCAAGCAGTGATATACTCTGGAATGTAAAAAAAAAAAAAAATACCGCACAGTGATCATCCATTTTTCTCATGTGCCACTGCATTCTGCAGTTGTATTGAAATGGAAGTGAAGATGAATTATTTGTTCCTCCTCTCATGTGAAAAAATGCCCCATGGTTCCAGGTAGTACTTTAGCCCTACAAAATGGTTAGAACTTGAAAGTTACCAGTTGGACATGGATGAATGTTTATTTTCTACTAAAATTTGCAAACCATTAAGTGCTCCTTGTCCTGCGATCATTATTTCATTATAATAGACTTCTGTTACATTCTCACTGGTCCAGCTCTTGAGCGGCCATTTGGAATATGATAGTTGTTTGTCCATTTCACTTGGCCACAGCTTTCCCTTAGCTCATTTGTAATTGTCCCTTGAGTGTAGTTGGCTTCATGTGGTGTCTAAAGAAACCTGTATCTGTCTTTTCAGAAATTTTTGTTCTGATTGGAAAACTAAAAAAGAGTTTCTGAAAATGGTGATCTTTTTAATGCAATGCCTTTAGTTGTCGGGGAAAGTGAGACGGTTCAGATTTTCAGGCATGCTGGGTTTGAGCTGTTCACTTGGAAATCAAGTCTGCTTTAGGCATCACTGTCCTCCTATCAGTGCATTAAGAAAAGGCACAGCAGAAAAGAAGTTTCACATCCACAGTCTGATATTTGTAAGTTGGATTTTTCTTTGCGGAAAGATTCTATTTCCCATCCTGGTTATCCAACATTTCACCAAGTGTCCAAACTATGCTGATTCCTCCTCTGAACTGTCCCTACTCCTCCCATCCCTACTCCAGGTCCAATACATCCACCCACACAGCCATTGCTGGATGATGTTTTAATTTCCTGACCATTCATCTTCCATGCTTGCACCATATTTCTAATTTATCTTGTATCCATGGAGACTTGAGTGGCCTTTCTAAAGCTTTGGTTACCTCACTTCCTGCTCAAGTCAAGCAAAACAAAGATCACATTCTGTAGCCTGTCCATTCATGCTTCCTGATTTTGGCCTAAGATTCACTCCTTCCTGGCATGCTCTGCTCCAGGCGAGCATCTTTATGCTCTGTCTCGAAAAAGCACCTTTCCCTTTCTCATCATGGTCCCCTCAGCAATGGGTCGCTCCTTAGGAAAATCCTGTGGAAGTTCTAATGTAACCTTCAGGGGTGTTACTTGACCACTGGGCTGGAAGGAAAATCTCTTCCTGTCACATTATGGAGCACATGTTTCTGCTACTTGCTTCATTCAATTCAGGTCTCCACTCCAGTGGCCTGCCTCAGAAAGGCTTTCCTCCTCTAAAACAGCCCTCAGTCTCTCTCTGTTCCCTTATCCTATGTAATTTTCCTTCACTGCTCTTATTACCTATTTATCTGCTTATTATCTGTTTCCTATGGAAAGGTAAGCTTCAAGAGGGGGTGTGTCTGTGTGGTTCACCATGTTTCTTCACAGAAACTAACATAGGATGGTGATATTGTTAGAAATGAGGTGAGCCCCCAAACCAGGTTTCCTGCCAGAACACAGATATGTGGGAGCCAGACAGCAAGGCAATACCTTTACTCCTGCAGGTGCGCATGGTCCTGGTCTAGTAGCTCACACACACACACAGTCTACTCAGAGCTTTATTTCTGATCCATGTGATCTCTCTTACTCTTGATGGGAAGACCTTAGGCTCACAGTCTTGTGTGATTGGCTAATTTAAAGGAAAAAGAGAAGGGTTGATCTTTGCCATTTCAAAATGGTGGCCCTCAGGGTAGCTGTAAGACACTCGGGCAAAAATGGTGGCTGCCTAAATTCCCTTCTTTGACAGAAAAGATTATTTGTTTATTCTCACAACTAGTGTCCTGGTGCACAGATTTGTGCACATTGAAAGGAAATTAATTAGAAGGGGATCAGCAGAGTGGATGGGTGAGAAGAGCGGATATGCCCTGGAGTCAACCTTCTGTGGTCCCTCCCCTGCTAGCCACACCTAGGGCATCACCACAGCTAGAAGGGCATCTGCCGAGTGAGCAGGGCCCCTCTGCAGGTGGGCCCCTTGGCCTGGCCTGTGGGGATCGGGCTGATACTGGCTCTCCAACATCCCCTGAAGGATCCTGAAGAGGGCACTCTGCAAAGTTGCTGTCATACAAGGTGTGGATGCAAACGCAAGTGTGCAATAAACCGGATTCGAGGCCAACAGTGCCCCAGTAACAACATAACCCAGGACCGAAGGAGGAATCAGGCTCCCTCCTCTCTGGTTCCAGGCTGCATCACCAGAGAATTGCCACTGCTAAGTCACTGCAGCTCAGCAGCTCCTGCATTGAGCATCTGCCTCCTGGTGGTCAGTGCATGTCATAGCAACCACTTGGACAGACACTTAGCTTTTTATATATATACTAGGGGCCCAGTGCACAAAATTTTGTGCACTGGGGCGGTGGGGGGGTTGTTTCCTCAGCCCGGCCTGTGCCCTCTGGGGACCCCTCTGGGGATGTCCACCTGCTGGTGAGCCTGCCCAGCCTGGGTGAGGGGCCAATGTCTGTTTGCAGGCTAGTCAAGCTCCTCAGTGGAGACCCTCACCCCAGGAGGTGTGGCAAGCCTGGGTGAGGGGCTAAGGGCAGTTTTCAGGCTGGCCATAGTTCCCACTGACCCTCCGGGCCATCCGCCTGGGAAGCAATGGGGTGGCGCTGGCCACCCCATAGGCTTCCCAGGAGGGGGCCTTGGGGTCCCCTAGCTGGTCCCGTCCCCCCTCCCCCCAGGCTTCTCCGCCTGGAAAGCCCATTGGGCGGCGCTGGCCACCCCATTGGCCTCCCAGTAGGGGGCCACGGGGTCCCGCAGGCTGGTTCCCCGCCCCCCCACCAGGCTTCCTCGCAGGCTGGTTCCCCGCTCCCCGCAAGGCTTCTCCGCCTGGGAGGCCGATCGGGTGGCGCTGACCACCCCATCGGCCTCCCAGGAGGGGGCCACGGGGTCCCATCGACTGGTTCCCCGCCCCCCACAAGGCTTCTCCGCCTGGGAGGCCGCTGGTTACCCCATCGGCCTCCCAGGAGGGGGCCGCGGGGTCCAGCCGGCTGGTCCCATGCCCTGGAGGCTTCCACCTGGGAAGGCATCGGCAGCCCAGGGCACCAGATGCCTTCCCAGGACAGAGGCTCCCAAGATGGTGGAGGCCGCAGCTCCAGAGAAGCTGCACACTGGGGCTGCGGCCTCCACCATCTTGGCTAGGCTAATTTGCATACAGTCGCTCTGATTGGCTGGTGGGCATGGCTTAGGCTGTTCCGAAGAAACGGTTAATTTTAATATTATGCTTTTATTAGTTAAGATATAGATATATATAGATATACAAATATATCTATATATATCTATATATATTATTGAATAAATATTCCTGGATCCTCGCCGCCTTCTTTGTAGTGTTAGTTATCTTTATGCTGTGAGTACACCTGGTATTCCCAACTAGATTGCGAGTTCCTTGAGGGGCTGATCCTGCCTTACCGCTTCTGTGTTCTACCTCCTTTCCCTACTGAACCTCCTCACGACAACAGCAACCAAAAACCACATGGGACCATGCAGGTAGCAGGAACAATGCCCTGCCTACGGTGGATATTGAATAAAATGTTGTAACAAAACCCTTTTCAAAAGAATCAGACTTCTGCTTCTGGCCAAGATGAAGTAACAGGTTTTACAGATTTACTGTTATACCAGAAACAACAGAAAAGCAAGACTATTTGAAACAATGGTTATCAATACATTGGACATCAATCAACGAAAGAAAAAGATTGGGACCTAATGAGGTGAATCTTGTAATTGCCACAGCTTTCTGCCTGGAGAAAGTTTCCAGGCCACAGAACGAAGGGGACATCCAGGCTGAGTGCAGTGGACTGAGTTGAGGAAACAGAGCAGGGAGTCTTGGGATGTCAAGGCAACTGAAAGACAGTCAGGAGGAGTATCAAAGAGGAGAAGCCACACAAACAGAGGACTCTGGCGATCTGCAGAAGTCCCACTTGAATATTCAGTGGAGAACTAATCAGTGCATTCATTTGAGGATGACTCAAAGTCAGTGAGAGTCCCCTGAAAGGGTTATAGAGATTGTGCCTGAAGTTCATGGAGGGCAGAGAAGTTTCCATTCCCAATAACTAGAGTGGGAAACCTCACAACTGATGGAGTATTACCTAGCGTGTACGAAGGGGCTTGCCTCAGTAGTGGAATTATCAACGCCAGACTAAAAACATCTCTGGTTCCACCTAACCTTAAAAGCAAGATCCCAAAAGATCAAACTGTTTCCTAATAACTTAACTGGATCCCATATCAAAGCTCAATAATATTGTTAGGAATGAATAAATAATAAAAAATTACTAGGCAAACAATGATGCTGAAAGATACAAGCCATAAGGAAGAGAAAAATCATTTAATAGAAACTGAGAAATGATACCAATGATAGGATTAGTAGACAAGCACGTTAATATGATTATTGTGACTATATTCTATATTCCATATGAACATGGCTAGAAGGAAGATTGAATATGTTAAACAGAAACAACGTAAGACCTCAAAAAGGATAGTAGTAAAACTTTTAGGGTTGAAAACTACAATATCAAAGACTAACATATATACTAGATGGGATTAATTAGTCCCAGAAGAAAAGATTCATAAACTTGAAACGTCTCAGTTAATTACCCAGAGGGGGGGAAAAGGCTGACAAGAACATGAATAGAGCATCAGTGAGCTGTGGGACAAACTCAGGTGGGCTCATTTACCTGTAACCGGAGTCTCTAACAAAGAGGAAAGAGCAGGAAAGGAAATATATTTGATGGTCTTTTCAAATTTGATGAAAAACTATAAACCCATAGAAGGAAGAAGCTCAATGAACCCAAGCTTGAGAAACATAAGTCTACATAAACATACATCATAATAAAATAATTTAAAACATGTGATGAGAGAAAATCTTAACAGAAAAAAAGACGTTACAAACAGAAGAACAGAGATAGAGTTAACAGCATATTTCTTGATGGAAACAATGCAGGTTGTAAGACAAAGAAGCAACTTCTTTAAAGTACTGGAGGAGAGAGAAAGGAAAAAAATCTCAACCTAGAATTCTTTACCCAGAAAAAAAATGTCTTTCAAAATAAAGGCAATACATACCATAATAACTAAAGTTGAAACAATTCATCACCAGTAGACATGAACAACAAGAAATGTTAAAGGGAGCCCTTCAGGCAGAACAAAGATGATGCTAGATGGAAACGTGGATCCACAGAAGGAATGAAGGGGACCAGGAAGGGTAGCTGCATAAAATGGACATAAAGTTACGTTCTTCTTACATTAATCTCTTTAAAAGATAATCTGCTTACATTTAAGTTAAAATTAACAAAGTATTGTGGGGCTTGTATGAACCCTAAAGAAAATACTAAAAGAACACAAAGAGTAATAGCTAATAAACCTACAAAGCAGATCAGAATGGAATTTAAAAAAAACAATGAATTAATTCAAAAGAAGGCATAAAAAGAGGACTAAGAATTGATAGGAAAAATATAAAAACAACAGCAAGATGGTAGCTTTAAACTTCTAAATGGCTGAGTAAAGACCTCAGCAAATCTCCCTAAAAAGTAACATAAAACCTGTGACAGTTTCACAGGTGTATACTGATATATGTCACAATTTATCAAATTGTGCACTTTAAACATGCAGTTTATTGTATGTCAGTTATATCTCAAAGTTCTTTTTAAAGGGATACTAATCAATGAAGTATACTATCTCCAGCTTACCTACATCTTATCTCCTTTCCCCAAACAATTAAGGTACCTACTAACTATTCCCAAGTTATTCCTCGAAATTATGTGTGAGTAAAATGATGAATAAACAAGTTCAGATACCGTTATATGTCCTAACATAAATTCTTGATATTTTCACTTCCCTCCAAAAAATGTGAACGTAAGTTTGTTCTTTTAGGACAGTATTCATGTGTGGCTTAAATTGATCCAAATTCATAACATTTTTAAAATATGGAGCACTCAGTAGCTTTAAAATGTATGGTCCTGAAGTGTGTAGCACACCCAAAGTGGGTGTCACACGCAGTAATTAGAGTGATTCATTTTGTTGGATGAAGGTATCCAAGAATTGCTTTTGTTTCCAAACCTATTTCTTAAATCAATATATTGATATCTTTTAGCCTATAGTTCACATAAAATTAATTCAGGTGATTTGTGCTTTTATGATATTGTTGTAGTTACCTATCAGAATTTAAGTTTCTCTTCCAGATATTCTCCTTAAAAATAACTGATTATGATGGTTATGAAAACTAGAAGTATAGAACAAATAACTACTGAGCCTATGAGATATTTAAAAACCACCTTTATGGTGGGATTTTCCAACTGGATTATGATGTGCACCATGCTATCATTTGTTCAGCTTCTCCCGGATATTGGGTTATTATTCCTTAAAGAGGAATAGACGATTTGTGTCCAAGGTGATTTATGCTATAGCTATTAAGTAATCAATAGCATTTTGCTTTCTCAAACAGCTTCTTCACTTCCTTTTATAAAGCATCACTTTCATATTGCAAAAGCGGCATCCTGCTTGAGAAAGGATCCAGACCAGAATTAAATTGCATTGAAATTTTTACTTGTCAAGGCCCCGATGACAGTTAAGTTGATATGAAGGGGATGGATGAAGGGCAGTACCTTGGAAAAAGAGCTTGAGCCTTGAATCCATGACTTCGGTTCAAATTCTGGCTCCTCTACTTGTGACCTCGGGCAAATTTCTAACTGGTTTCCTCAATGGGGTAGAAAATGGTCGTAGATTCTAAATACCTCACAAAGTCCTTGTGTGGACAAAATAAGTAATAATTTTTTACATACATCAGCACGGTGCTTAGCACATAGTAGACGTTCAACGAGTCAGTAAATGTTAGGCTATTCACCCATTTTCGTAGATGCTTTAATGTTGATTTAGAGTAAGCTGAGTCCAAATCTTAGTTCTGCCACCTGCCAGCAGTGACCTTGGACAAGCCAGGCTTCAGTTTCAGGATCCGAAGAATGGGAACAGCAACCTTGTTTTAAGGATCAAAATTAGAACATGTACATAGAAGGGTTTTGCCACTTGCAGCGTATATCTCTCAAAGCTTGGCTAGGCATGGTATTTGCTGGAGAGGGGAGAGGATTGTAACTAAATGTCAGTGGCACCATTGGGTGAGGTTATGTGCTGTGTGGACAGACCTAAATGAAAATTTTCACCAAAAACACATGAATTCATTGGCTTGGGTGTGTGCAAGGCCCTGGGATTCAGCATTGGAGAAACTGGATAAGCTCTTGCTCTGGCAAAGCCGGGCTGGACCCCGGGCAGTGAGGGGCTGGTGTGGACCAGTCTAGTTTGTTTTTAAGATCTGTTCATTCATTTCTTTATAGCTCTTTGGTCCATTCAGTTCAGTGAAGTATACTGTATCCAGCTTACCCAAAACAATTTTATTGTCTTCCCCAAAACAATTAACTAAAGATACCTACTAGCTATCCCAAAATTATTCCTGGAAATTATGCATGAATTAAAAAAGTGAATAAATGGACCCGCTATATGTCCTAACATAAATTCTTGATATTTTTCACTTCCCTCTGAAAAATGTGAACATCAGTTTATTCTTTCAGGACAATATTCTTGTATGGCTGGACATTGATCCAAACTTAACAACACTTTAAAAATATGGAGCACTAAGTAGCTTTAAAATGTATGGTCCTTAAGCATGTAGCAGACAAAAAGTGGGTGTCACACGCGTAATTAGAGTGATTCATTTTGTTAGATGAAGGTAACCAAGAACTGCTCTATTCACTACCCTCATTAAACCACCTTTGCTACTTTGCTACTATTTATAGATATGGCACTTGTCATTCATTGCTAAATAATAATTGTGGATAATATAGAACAAATTAAAAGTATGTATTTTTACTCACATTTACAGAGGTGTTTTTTTTAATTTCCTTTCTATTTTGTATGACTAGTTTCAGATTTAAATGCAGTATGGGCAGCAAAGGTAGCCTCTAAGGTTTCTGCCTGTGGGAATTTGTTGAGATTTTCTTTTCAGTATAATTCATGTTGAATCTTTGTGAAAGCTTTATGAGTATTTGATGCAAATGATATTCTCTATTTCGGCTTAGAAAATTCTATATAGCTATGAGGTCAAGCTTATAAATTGTGCTATTTCATTATCCATGGCCTCACTTTGATTTGTCGATTTCTGAGAAGTATCTCCTATAGCAGTGATTTCCCTCCCCTCTCATTTCTCCATAAATCCTATCCTATTGCTTCCTTTATCCAGGAAGCCACAAACATTTCTTTTTTTTCTCAGTGTTATAGACTTATAATTGAAAAAAAAATTCAGTCCTGGCTAGTTTGGCTCAGTGGATAGAGTGTTGGCCCACAAACTGAAGCTTCCCGGGTTCAATTCCAGTCAAGGGTATGTTATCTCAGTTGCAGGCTCGACCCCCAACCCTGGTTGGGACTCCTGTAGGAGGCAACCGATCAATGTGTCTCTCACGTTGATGTTTCTCCCTTTCTTTGTCTCTCCCTCTCACTCTCCCCCTCTCTCTAAGAATCAATGGAAAGATATCCTTAGGTGAGTATTAATCAAAAAAATTTTCTATGTCTAGGTCTTTCAGACAAAAACAAACAAACAAACAAAAAACACCTAGATCCAAGGAGCTTGCCCTTGTATTATATGTGTCCAAATATTCATATTGTAGAAAATGCCCATGTCTGGGGCAAGGAGGTCCGAATGAGACCTGCAGCAGTGCTCCGTTCACCGTGAGTCTGCAGTGCACACACCAATGTGTGAGAGGCACTGGGGCTAGAGCTTAGCTCTTATCCTAAGTCTGCATTTACCAGCCAAGCCACCTTGGCAAGACGTTCTATCTCCTCTGCTCACTTTCCTGATCAGTAAAATGGGGATGATAATAGGAATGGCCTTCTAGGGGCTGTTGAAGGATCAAATGAAATAATAGGCATACAGCACTTAAAAGAGACCTGACCCAGGTAACTAACCCCTCCATAGATACTTCCTAGAGAGAGTCAGGGTTCTACACAGTGTTTCAGGGAGCGCGAGCTGCCTCTGAGCCTACAAGAATGAGAGGCTAGGCTAAGCTGTGGAATCTCTTCCTATTTGCCTCACTCAGGGTTGGGTACAGTTAGGCACTCTGATAGGTACGTGTGATTACTAGGCTGAGTAGAAATTTGGTTCTTACACTGGAGGAATTTTTACTCTGGTGGAGAAAAGAAAATAAAAACCCAATTCCCAAGGACACAAATTAGATTTACATAAATAGGCACAAATATATCTCACTCATTGCAGGCTGAGGAGTTGCTGGAATAATTAGCATCATTTGAACCAAGGGGGCTTGGTTCCATAAATGCAGCTCCATCCCAGAATCCATGTCAGGCTCTTTTAAAGATGAAAGAAGCCTGCATGTGGAATGCAAGCTAATAAGCGAAAGCTTTCCTTTGTAAGTGTGAGAGAGAAGCAGGAATTCGGTAGAGACACCAAAGGGTGCAAATAAATATATTAGAACTAATGTCATCTCTACTGGGCACCCACTGAGCGTCACCTGGAGGCGTGCTTGGTTCAGGTTCTTGTTGTCTCTCACTAGGTTGCGTCTCACTTTCATCCCACCTGCCTGGAGACGTTGCCCCTTCACAATAGTCTAAAGATGCCTCTGTTGCCTTTAGAATCATTCTGTTGAGTAGATTCAGTTTGCCTTAGAGGGTACATTTGACTTTTTAATTATTTTTTAATCCTCATCCAAGGGTATGTTCTTATTGATTTTAGGGAGAGAAGAAGGGAGAGGGAGAAGGAGAGAGAAACATCAATTGGTTGTTTCCTGTATGCACCCTGACCAGGGATTGAACCTGTGACCTTTTGGTGGGTGGGATGACGCTCAAACCATCTGAGCCACACCAAAAACAGGCCAGGGCTGTTTGATTTTTTTTTTTCAACAGATTTTGAAAAATCAAATATGAATAACAAGGAGGATCAAGATGGGTAATTCGTTCTGTTTGGAGTCAAAATGAAGTATGAATGTAATGTAACTAGAGGCCCAGTGCACAAAAATTTGTGCACTCTGGGGGTGGGGGGTCCTTCAGCCTGGCCTGTGCCCTCTTGCAGTCTGGGACCCCTCGGGGGATGTCCACCTGCTGGCGTGCCTGGCCAGCCTGGGTGAGGGGCTGATGACTGTTTGCAGGCTGCCCACAGCCCCTTCAGGGTTCGGGTCCCTACTGGGGTGCCTGGCTGGAAACAGGTATCTGTGGTTTGTTTATCTTGTATAATTGAAACTTTGTAGCCTTGAGTAGAGCTCAGGGCCTGCAAGGGCCCTGGCTTTCTCCCTTGCCCAGGGCAACTCCAGCTCTGTGGCCCGCCATCTTAGCTGAGTTAATTTGCATATTTGCTCCTGATTGGTTGGTGGGCATGGCTTGTGGGTGTGGCTTGTGGGTGTAACAGAGTGAGGGTTAATTTGCATATTACTCTTTTATTAGATTAAATATTGAGAGTGACTGCTTGTACTGTGCTTATCATAGGCCAAACGCATTTGTTTATCAAAACATCATCATTGTCTCTAAATTAATCCTCGCACGAGAGCTGTAAGTGGTGGTGGAATGGGGAGAAGAACAGAGCCGTGTGGCCCAGAGCCGGTGCTCACACCTACTTCACTGTGTGGCCATTGCGAGTGGTGACACCGTTTTCCTTGTGGGATGTGTAAACTGGTTCGGACCACACTGGGATTCTCAACAGCGGAGACCGTTAAACAGGTGCATCGAGCGATTGCCTTCATGGAAATTTGGAGGGGGACTCATGCTGACATTTTAAACGTATCACAACTGGGTTTCAAGAGGATTGGGCTCCGTGGTACTTTCTCATGGTGGCTGCCTTTGGAAAAATGGTTTGGCTTTTCACCCGTTTCCTTCTTTATAAGAGGCAGCCAGCATCTGCCCACTCCCTATTTTACGATGATGTGAGGAATAATTACACATCGTGCTTGGTTTGAAGAGCGCTGTGTTGGAGACGTGATGTTCATTAATTATGTATTGGCCTTTATTGCATGCTTTATGCTCCTTTTGAGACTATAGTCCTGACTTCTTTCACTGATGTTGTAACAAACACAGTGGAATTAGTTTTCTTTGATCTTTGCCTGTAGTGATCAGATAAAATTCTTTCCTGAAATATTTCTCAAGGGACGCTTGTCAGAGATGGGGCGGCTTACTGCATTGGCTGGAGACCTGCCCTGCTCACTTCCAGAATGTGATCGAGCTGAGTCCAAGTACCCATTGTGGGGGTGGGGTGGAGGGATATGTAACCCCAGTGTGTCTGAGGGACAATTATGCCAGCTCACCCCTGATTCCAGCCTGGATGATGGCCTCCAGCAGAGACCAATCAGAAGTCTGGCAGGCAGTGGCCGTTGTTCCATAAAATCTGACTGTCAGCTCCAGGGTAGGTTAGGGCAGGAGTTTACAAGACAAAGATATGGCAGATATGCCAGGCTCCACCCTGGAGTAAGGGACTGGGCTGTGGAGCAGGGCAACCAGCTGTCACTAATTAGGGAAACGGAGTCAGAAGCCTGTTCAGAGGGCCCTGAGCCAGCCAAAGTGACAGGAGGAGTGCCGGGGCTCAGGAGCTAGAAAAACCCCGAGTCCAGCTCAGGTGCAAGGGTATGAGGGCTCCTGTACCACTGGGGTCAGTGGAGATAAGGAGGTGCAAGGTCAGGTCCAAGAGGCCAGTCCTGCCTCTGAGGGGCTCGTTTGGAGAGAGGGGTGTGCTATCATATTGCACAACTCTGGGGACCCCATTCTCACTGCATTTCTGTGGGAATTTTGCCCACCTCTCCCTCTCCTACCCCTGCTGCTGTGCAGTGCACAGCCTGCAAGGCTGTAGGCAGTGTTCCTGGGTTGTGGTTCTTGCTGAGGGAAGCCATCCACAGCCCTGAGTGCTGGGAACTGGGGGAGCAAGCCAGGAGGCAACGTCCATCCATGCTAGGGGCTCTTCTTTCACCTTGTTGTGCCTGGCCACAGAGTGAGGAAAGAAGAACTAACTTCTAAGAAGGTGGAGGGTAGTTATGTGGTTGTAGGAAAGGACAAGTAAAAAGATGCATGCCTCACAGAGATGGGTTCCAGCAGTCTGGATTAACCAGTTTGTTTGCTTTTGGCTGCACGTTTTCCTTGACAACTAAATTCTGATATGCAGCTGTAACACTGTCCGTTATACCCACAGTTGTGGCCCGGTGCACAAATTCATGCACATTAAAAGGAAATTAGAAGAAAGATTTTAATATCGCTATTTACCCTTTCTCTATAATAGAAGTGTCAACCAAATTCACAATCAGTAATGACAGATGGAAACACATGTGTGCAATTGGCACCAGGAAGAGCTTTATGTGTATCATGCATGAGTCAACTTAGCCTTTTATAGATATAGAACAAACTTGCTTCATTAGACCTGTTTTCTGATTTACCTAAACTTTTTCCAGCCCAGTGAAGCACCCCAACTTCTCTTTCAGGTGATTGTCAGCAACACAGCAGTAAGTATCAACACAAAGCAGATTATTATTGTAGATCACACAGGGAGAACAAAGGGTAAAATATTTAACTGCAGCAGTATTTGATTATACTCTGTGCAGTGAGAAGAGCTGAAATCATTTTCATGGTCCACCATTTATTCTTAGTTGGGTCAAGTTTCTAAACTTTCTAAATTGCCATTTTCTGGCTAATGAAAAGAAAATAAGGTTTCACTGAGTTTCCTATCTACCTACTCCAGGACTGTTGTGAGGATCAAATGAGATGAGGCATGGGAAAACGCTCCACAGACATTGGGTTACAGTGGTTTCCACCTGGCTATAAAGCAAGTCATGTTCCTGGGCTGAAGAAATTGCAAAGAGGCTGGTCATTGCTAGGGAGGGGAAGCTGGGCGTTGCTACATGATATCATCACCCGGACTGAGGGAAGTACACACAGCATATTAGCCTTTTATGTAGATAGATAGATAGATAGATAGATAGATAGATAGATAACATAGTATAAAGGCCACTCAGTATCATGGTTTCTTTTATTCTGTACTGAGGCTCTCTTTGGAAAATAAATCCTTGAACATGAATGGTCATGGATAATTGACTGTTGTGTGATTGCATATAATCCCTAAACTTCATCCCAAAACAATGGCTAGCAGAGGACTGTCATATTCAGTTGTATTTCTTCATAGCAACAACCTTTTGGGGGCAGGGGAAGCAGCTTCATTTGTTTCACTTTCATACAAAGTAGAAGTTCAGTTGTGCTTCTGTAATTAAGTTCCCTCCCGTCAGGAGGAAAGAGGACATCCATGGAATGTGCACTGAACCCAGATGGAAATGCTAATTCAAAATAAAAAGCAGTGATTATCTTGTGTTTATTAATGAGGTAAATATTTAACAAAATATCTGTTTTCACCTTTCTATTAAAAACGTGGCAATTTAAAGGCATTTTTGGACATAATAGCACATGAAGGGCTTGAGTTACTAACTGGATTAAGTGCACACTCTGAACTTCCCAGCAGAGTGCCTCTTGGCTATATCTCCACAGACACACGTGGGAGTTTGAGTGACAGCAACCTCTTCCAAGTCCCTTTTTGCCTGACAGCTTCAGTTCTCACCTGAATGTTAGAGTCAGGAGATGGAGGCTTCACAGGTTGTGCTGGAAAATCATGGGGCACTGTGACGTCAGAGTTTATCAATTCATGCTATGGAGTTTTAAAAACCGTCAAGATTTGGGCAAGATTTTTTTTACTCATTTGCACCCCAGAAATCATCTCTTTTTTGACACCATCAGTCCTCAGCAGGCTCAGGAACTCCTTGTTAGGAACTTGACCTGCACATGGGGCCCTCAGAAGGCCAGAGTCTGGCCCCTGATCACTGCCACCAAGGCAAGATGGAGTCACTCCTTGTCAGGGCCTTCACAGATCTTTCCATCTCTCTTGCTTTTGTGGCCATTTCTTTCTTTTATCTGGAAAGTACCATGCCCAGTGGAAAGTGTATAGGTTCTTAAGTCCTATTAATCTAGAGTTCAAATTCTATTTCCCTCTAGATGAGGTAGGCTAGCAAGCTGGAGACTCAAGAAAGAGATATAGTTTGAGCCCAGTGGCAGTTCAGTCTTTATTTTACTAAGGCCTCCAACTGATAGGATGAGGCCCACTATATGATGGAGAGCAATGTGCTTTGTCCAATTTAATGTTAATCTCATCTGAAAAACATCCAGAATAATGTTTGACCAAATATCTGGGCACTGTTGGCCCAGCCAACTTGTCACATAAAAACCATCACAGGGCTGATAGTCCAAATCTAATAGCTGTGATGTCACAGGCATCCCAAGTCAGAACTGGACTGAGGCCATAACTAGTGCAGCTGGGCATGTGCCTGTCTTTTCTGTTCTCTGTGTGAAGCAAAGGAGATTGGGAAGAAGTCATCAGCAAGTAAGGTGACCTTGAAACCCAGAGGAGACAAGACATTTTCAAGGAAAGAGTGGTTAACACTCAAATGCTACTAACAGGTTAAGTGAAATAGGACAGAAGAAGACCATTGGAGGATCATTGGTGACCCTGGCAAGGACAGCTTTAGTGGAATGCTGGGGCAAGAGCCCAGTTGGGGAGATGGCGGGGAGAGGATGGTATGAGAGGAAGTGCATCAACATTTCCAAGAAGCTTTAATGTGTTAGGGTCTGAAGAGTCAAGGGAGAGTTTGGGTGGTGGCGCTTAACCACTGATGAATTCAGACATGCTAATATGTTCATGAAGATGATCAGATGGACCCTTAAACCCTGCATCTGCCCTGTCTCATGGTGATGTTTCTCTCTCTTCCCCTCCCTTCCTCTCTAAAATCAATAGAAGTATATCCTTAGGTGAGAACTAAAAAAATAAAACAAACCATGATCATGTTTTATTGGTCCAGTAATTATGTTGTAGCTGTATTGCCAATAATAAACCCCTCTTAGTGAATCATGGACCAAATGTCACCATGGACATTTGTATGGAACCAAATGTTTAATAACCATGGACATTCTTTGAAATTCTAATGTTTCACACAATGGTCTTGATGCTTTAAATTATTTTTTCCCCCAAATATAATTCTTCAAAACAATTTTTTTTTGGTGGCCTTGTTTTATTGGTAATTGTGTCACTTCCTCTTGAAGTGTCCCCTGGCTCCTTGTGTGAAGGCTGGTGCCCTATTAAATAACAGTAATCATTTGTTTCGTGTCTGTGTCTCATCTGGACACTTGTGCCCTGTGAAGACTGATGTGGTTTATCTTGCCCCCCATGTCTGTCTTCATGGGGCACAATCTTCTCATCATGGTGCCTAGCATGATGAGAACATTGACTGAAGCTCAATTGATACTTGTTGTAAATGAATGGTCTTCCTCATTCCCTGCTCCCACTGAGACATACGCCCCTTAAGAAGAGGGACCTTGAGTTTTCATCTTTACATGTAGAATTTAGCTCAGAACTTGCCACACAACAGTTACTCAGTAGCTATTACCTATAAAACAAATGAATGAACAATGAGTGTCTCCTGCTTTGATTGCACAGCAAGTCATTTTAGAACCATGAAAAGGGAATAAAATAACGTTGTGTTCTTTCAGTTAACCTAAATAGAACATTTTAATCTTGCTAGAATTTAATAGTTTTCAAGTCTCAGTAGCATACGAGATTTTTAGAAGCTCTACACATTGAGTTTTTATCACAGTTCAAATCAACGTGATCCGTATGTAAAATGGAATTTCTATTTCTTGATCAGTATGGGGCCTTAGGCTCTCAAAAGAAAAACACAGGATTTCTCACTGAAGACACTCCACATCTGAGCGGAACCAGTTCTCCCCTCTCTGAAGGAAGTCTTTTAAAAGGAATCGTTGAAATTATTGACCTAGCAAATAAACAGAGCTACCCTAGACTTAACCTTCATTAGTGGGCACATGATGCCTGCACAACCCTTTGTCTGGGAGGCCTCGGGATGTCAGTGCCCTTCCAGCTGTGAGCCCCATGGAGACAGGCCTTCAGCTGTAAAATCATGCTCCCTGCCTGCCTCCTGCGCCACAGGCAGCCTCCAGCACACCCTGAAATTACTGGGGATTCCAGTATGTTCTTTAACAACTACTTGCTTGAGAGAGGCTGACAGTTTGAAGCTAGTGCACTTCCAAGTGACCTGGTCAGATGTGTCAGCATGACATCGGATGAACATGTCAGCAAGCCTGAGTCCAAGGAGCCCACAGAGTAAGCGTGAGGCATGCCTAGGCAGTCACGCAGGTGACACGGAGTGACACTCCTGGAGTGAGGCCCACAGGCACAGGAAATGACTCCTTTGAAGATTTTCCTTGTAGATTTATCTGCCATTTTGTAGGGCCCTGGCTTTCTCTCATCTGAGAAATTGAGGTTGCTTGTTGTCAAAAGTGACAGGGAGGCTATAGTGAGCTTTCAGAAAGGACCCTGGGCTGATGCCCTCTGCTCTCGGAATGGTGTTTGAACATCGTAGGGCTTGACATGGAAGGTCACAACACGGACAGCAGAGGCAGCGAAAGACTAGAGGGCATTTTAATCCCCTTCTTGGGAAAGCTCAGGCCTTGTTTTGGTTTTTGAAAAGAAAAATCCTCAAAGCCCATTGCCTGTCTCAGGAAAGGGAAGAAGCCTGCGGCATCTCACCTGCCTGAAGGACGGAAACCCTTTCTCTCCTTCCCATTTAGACGTGATTAGTGCTCAACTGAAAGAAATGATTTCAAACAAGGACTAGAGGTGCTGGTCGCTAGTTGAGCCTTCCTTCTCTTTCCCGTGGGTATGGGGTTAAACTACACACTGGCAGGCCGCTCCTGGGCACCGCTGCTAAGGATCTCTGACTGGAGCGCAAAAGAATTCCTGTGCCATTGCTGATGCCCTCTGCTTTCCTAATGGGGTTTGAATAATGTAGGGCTTGACATTGAAGGTCACAACATGGACAGCAGAGGCAGCAAAAGAATAGAGGGCCTTTTACCCCCGTCTTGGGAGACAGTTGCATATCCCGACCCAGAGATGAAGCCCAAGAAACCGCCTGTGCGAGGCTGTGGGTCTCCAAGGCTGTGCTCACTGATCCAGGAAATCCCTCTATTGGGCTATTTGGATGGTTCTTTGGAGACAACACTTAGTAGAGTATTTTGCTCTATCTGTTCCTCCTGCCATGTTCGCGTTAAGTAGATGTGATAGGATAGCAGTCCTGTATACGGCTCTTCTAAAACACTGTAATGGCCAAGGGCAACTTAAAAATCGGTTATTTATCCAGTCTGACTTTTTGAAAGGGGTTCTGTAGTTGGGGAGAAACATGACTTTCTAACATTTCAATGCTGTGGAATCCCATGGTACCATAGCCTGATGCAAGGCCAGGGCTGGACACGGAGTAGAAGTGCAATGAATACTGTGGACTTGACACTGATTAGGGGCAGTAGGTTACACAATCTATCCTGTTGCACCTGACATGCCCAGGGCAAGCATGGGGTGCAGCTGCCCAGGAGGCGGGGGCTACGGCAGTGCAGAGTTAAGGCTTGTCTGCTCTCTCCTGCGAAATTTTTTTAGCAGATATCCCATTCCCCACCCCTTCTTTCCAGGATGTGTAAACTTAATAGACCTCCAAGGAAAGGTTATCAGATGATGCAGGAAATGTCACCAGTTGAATATAATGTCCAAAGGGCAAATATTGCTTAAAAATAAAATGCAAGAAAAGCATAGGATGTCCCCAAAAATGTATACACACGCTGAATAATTATAAACGTAGTGTTTATTAAAGTACATCTCATTTTCAAAATTGAGCTATCAGCTGTTAAAGTGTGTATACATTTTGGGGGGACACCCTGTATAAGATGTTAAACAATCCCCGCTGATGTGACTCAGTAGTTGAGCATTGATGTATGGGCCTGAAGGTCATGATTTGATTCCCAGTCAAGGCACATGCCGGGGTTACAGGCTCAATCCCCAGGAGGGGGTGTGCAGGAGACCAGCTGATCAATTATTCTTTCTCATCACTAAGGTTTCTATCTCTCTTTTCCTCTCCATTCCTCTCTGAAATCTTTTTTTTTTTTTTTTAAAGATGTCAAACAAAACAATATATGCTGGTTGTATTTTTACTTATCTTTCATGGAGATGAGTTTAAAACTAAATGGACTGAGGGTGGGGAGAAGCAATCAAAGAAAGTCAACATATTAAAAGGTACTACAATGACTATATTGAGTATATTATTCAGTAGCAAACTTTAGTGAGGTTGCATTTATTCCTGAAGTTCCCACCGTCACCAGAAAGGAATTCTTTCTCCCTTAATCTATTTTCTGCTGCCTGACTTTACCCGAGCAGCTCTGACTTATTCTGACTTAGTCTACTGATCAAACAGGCTGAGCAAGATAATTATCTATGCATGGATGCTGGGAAGTCAAACACATCTCCAGAGTAGTTCCACTTTCTAATTTAAAAAAACACACAAGAGGGGCAAAAGAGGGGGGAGCTGCCTTTGTGCTTTTATACACAACGAAGGAAATGCTAATATGCACAAATGGATTTGGAAAGAACACAAATCTCGCTTTGAATTAATTACACCTCTCCCATTGTCTTAAAAAAGGAAGATTGAGACCTGCATCTCGATGTTTACTCTGTTTAATTTTTGATTGTGTCTCCGATGTTTTAGATAGTGAGGTTTGCACCTGCAAAGAAAAAGGGTTCTGAACAGATTGCAAACACTCTGCAAACACTTCATCAGGAATGTTCGTTGTCAGCCTCCCCCCAGCACAAGGGAGCCTTGATGATATCTCGTGTGCCTTTGACTCCTTTTGATTAATAAATGCAAACAATTTTTCTCAGTCACCTCTGCTGCAATCCATGCATGACAATTAGGGACAACCTCTGGTGAAGGGCTGCACTGCAGTCTGTCTGCGCTTCCTGTGCTGCAGAATAGTTGATGTTTAATGCTTTTTGACAATTAGAGAATGAAATCTCTGTAGCCGTGCCATTTCAGCAACTATTTATTATTTCTGTTCCCTGCAATGAAGGATCAATGTTTATGACAATTTACTCCACTCTGCATGGACAATCTGATTATTTCTTTCCCTGAGTTTTGTGTCCTATTATTGATTCTCAGGTGCAAATACGTTGGCTTTTCATAAACTGGATTTGTGATGTTTCCAGCAAAACAGTGTATTGAGTGGGCATCATGAGGAAGCTAAGCACGACTCCCCTGGATAGTCCATGATGACTTCCCAGGGCAGAGACAGACTTCGGAGACTTGTGGGGAGAGTCAGGTTTCATCCTGCCCTGAGTCCTGTGGCCTTCCGCTGAGGACTGGGTGGTTGTGCCTTAGCAAGGTATGTCCTTGTTGTAGGTGCACTGGGGTGGGTCCAGCCTTCCGGAATCACAGTGGTTAAACTCTCCTGCTGTCAGGGAGCCTTTGCAAAATATGCAGGTGGTAGAGGTAGAATAGGGCTTACAGCATCGCACAATCCTGGCGGGGGTGGGAGGGTGGGTACCATCCCCTTGGAATCCAGGATGGACATGGCTTAAAGCTGTACAATACAGTCGGAGTTCCCATGTGTCTGTGGACAGCCCAAGAGGTCCCAGTTTGCTAAAGAGGCCAGTCTACAGAGATGAGAGCCCGAACCTTCGAGGCTGACAGACTCGGGTTTGGATCCAGAGGTATGATCCTGGATGTGCAATGTGCCGTTCGGGCAGAGTCTGGTTTCCGAGGTCATCCCTTCATCTTTCCATCTCCAGTAACTTGTTCAGTTATTTGGTCCATGTGCCCTGCGCCATCCCAGTAAACAAGTCACTCAGAAGCAACTGTGAGAGCTGGTGGCCCCATGGAAGGGAGAATGGGTTGGCAGGTGTGTTAGTCTGTTTGGCTGCTATAAAACAAAAGACCACAGACTGGGTAACTTGTAAACGACAACAATCATTGCTCACAGCTCTGGAGGTGGAAGTCCAAGATCAGGGTGCCAGCATAGTGAAGTCTGGTGAGAGCCCTCCTCCAGGCTGCAGACAGACAGCTGTTTCCTTCCTTATCCACATGGCAGAGGGGGCTAATGGTCAAGGGAAACTTAAAAATCAGTTGTTGTTTATCCAGTCTGACTTTATCATCTCTCCAAACCCCCTCCTCCCAATGCCATCACTTTCAACAACTGAATTTGTGGGCAGGGCACATTTAGTCCATAAGGTTAGGCTGTGGCTGGGCAGGGGCTTAAGGATTGGATCCAGGCCTTCTCAAGGCAATTGGAGGCCTGCAGGAGGTTGGTCTGAATGCTGGCAGGTGGCACTGCTTAGGGAGAGGGGGGAGGGGCTGGGAGGACCTGCCCTGTGGCCAAAGGAGCCAATACTGGCTTCTGGAACTTGGTTGGGCCTACATGTAGCAGATGGAAATATGGCTTGACCAGAGGAGAGAACAGAAGAAAAGCAAGAGATCTGAGGTATGGATTCGCCACAAGCACAGGTACAGACAGGGAGAGAATGATACAAGAGTCTGGAAAGAGATTTCCTGAGATGTGAGAGGCAGGCAGGCTGTAGGGGGAAATTCTGTGAAGCTTGGGGAAGCCAATCCAATCCTACAGGCAGGCAGAACCCTCTGGGCAAATTACTGTAATCACTGGCCTGTCCCTCTGTCTCAAAACCAGGCACAGTAACACCTACCTGCAGGCTGGTCAGAAGCTGTAACGAAACAGCGTATGTAAAGCCACTGGAGTGGAGTGTGCACTAACAAATGGCAGCTGTAATGACTGATGCCCCTATAATTAACCCCCCTTGGACACCGCACTTGGGAGGATCTTACTTGGCTGAATACCATGTTCCTCTCCATATCTGCAATCTTCAGTTCTTTTTCCCTGTCTTAAGGATCTTGGTATCTGAGAATGTGTTACCTTAAGTCACCTCAAATAACTTTTAGAAATGGAAGGGGCTACATTATAAGTAAACATAGTTATCTGGGATAATATATAAATTTCACATCCTACTGACAAATTAATCCATCTTATTTTCAAAGCGCTTTCTATTGAGAAAAGGATAAAATGTGTAGGAGAAAAATAAGACGGGGAAAAAAGAAGCATCTCAATTTTAGATTATTATTTTCTGTTGGATGAATTGAGAAGAAGTTCCCAAATTTTATGCAAAATGAGATTTATGTGATATGAATGTACCGCTGTCATTAGATTGAGTCATATTATGTTCCAGTCAGGAATCAGTGTGGCAGAAGTTCAATGGAAGAACAATTACAGACAATAAATCCTCCATCCTTCACGCACAGATCGGCTGCACGAGGCCCTCTGGCATGACTGCGGTTGGCGGATTAGGACTCCAGGTGGCTGTGGGGAGTGAGGGGTCCACCCATGTGGGTCAGGTGTGGCCTAAGAGATGCAGTCCTCTCCCTGATGGCAGATTTGGGAGGGAATCAGGCAAGTGAAAGCTTGGATCCCATTTGCCATTGTCGTCTAGCTCCATGACCTTGCAAAGACTTTCCAGCCTCTCTCAGCCTCAGTTTCCTTATCTATAAAATAGGTGAAAAGAGCACCCCTTGGCCTTGTGTGCAGTGAAAATGTAAGTTTAACATTTTAAAAGAAAGATGGAGACGAAACACTTTTGAATTTGGCCTGGTTGATTCCAGATTTCTACGGTTATTAGAAGCCATGGACGTGTTTTTGGAAAACCACTTTAAAGCAATGGGATTAATGAAATGAAGTGATGTAACCCTAAAAGTAACCATGGATCTGAATTAATGAGTGAATGCCCACACTGCTTGGCGCAGAGGGCAATGGCTCAGGACCAGCTGAGCTTGGTTGATACTGCAGCCTGGACCTAGACAGTGGCAATGGAGGGCTTTGGATTTTGGCTTGTCCGTTCTTTGCTGAGCTATAAGAACAGGATGGGCAAGGACTGTGGTCTTCTATGAGGTAGATCCCACTCTGCCCCATTGTAATAAAACTTACGTGCACCCAGTTCTTACAGAGTGAAGTCATATCCTCGGGGTCCCTCCCAGGAAGGAACGATGATGATTCCATGTCACAGATTAAATGGGAAACTGACCTCTGAGAAGCTCAGATCGTAGAACAGGGGGTGGGAGGTGGGCCCCCAGGCAATTGGACTCCATGGGCGATGCTCTCAGGCCTGTCCCTCCTCACCAGGCACCAGGACTTCACAGGTGTGCTGAAACGTGGTGTCAGCGAAGACATTCCACAGAGACGAGCAACCTTGTTGATGTTATTTCATATTTATGAACACCCAACATAGAGAGAAATAATATTAAATGCATAGCAATATCTTAAAGAACCATTAAAGAAGAAAGCTAACTAAGGAATAAGGGTGAAAAAGTCTGGCCTATTGAGAAGAAAAATAGTATGAAAGGAGATGTCCCCTGAGCAGTCAGCAGAAAAGGAAGGGAGACCAGTTCTTTGGGAGGAGGAGGATGTGCCGCTTTCTGAAAGTGTTGGTTGGGGACACAACAGTACTGGAAGGGTCTGCAGTCGTTATGGATGGAGCCCGCATCGGCCCCTATGGTGAACTTGTTATCAGAGTATTTTATAGCCCACCTGACCGAAAAGAACAACTGGACTGTGAAATGATAGGGCAAATAAAAAAGGCTGTAAAAGAGCCTGCGGATAGTAATGGGAGGTTTTAAGTACCTGAGCGCAGAGCAGAGTGCATTAAGTGGATGAAATAAAGCTGGGAGCGGGTGTGGAGGAAGCCTCAGGGAGGGAAGCGGGAGGTGGGGGCGAGGGTGCCAGGAAGGAGGGGACTGTTTAGCTCAGCATCTAAGATTTTAGTCTATGCACAGAAGATGGCATGAAAACAGGCATCTGCGTCACTCTGCGTGTTCTTGTGGTGCTGTCAGCCCGCTCTGTCCCTTGGCCTCTGCACCTAGAAGTGTCTACTGCACCCTGCTCTGCACCCCTAGAGAGTTCTTGCACACCCTCCAGTCCATCCAACCCCAATCCAGGGGTTTGGCATGGGGACTGGAATACCCAGCATCAACTCCTGAATCCACCACATGGCCCTGCTCAGGTGGCACAGTTGGTGCATCCATTGTATTTATTTAAAATTTAAGTCTCTGGAGTGGAGTTTTCAAATGAGTTTCTGAGTAAGCCAGAGAGCTCCTTGTACTCATGACAAATGCATTACTCTGAGATGATGGGCAATACATATCAAGGCATATCAAGCCCCCTTGTCCTGAACTGAGGTGAGGGGCTGTGGCTATAGGATGGGACATGAACTCACAGGCTCTTGGGTCCGAGGCAGGACCAGAAAGCCCATTACTGACTCCACGGTGACTGCAGAACCAGTGAGCATGGGCTGCTGGCAGTGATGTGGTACAGGGAGCGAGGGAACGAGGACACGAGCAGAGCCACGGACGTTCGGTGTTCCTCTGCTTTCAGGGTGGCGTGTGAATCGAGCTGCCCTGGCCCTGAGGGAGGCTGGTCCAGGCACTCAGCCTGGGAGCCAAGAAACAGTTGTCAGCAGGAAGGTCCAGAGAACAGTCCACACGGTTAGAGCACTGAGCTGAGCTGGGGACCCAGGGCAGTGCATTAGATGTTTAGTTGGTTATTTTAGGGGTACCTGAGAGATGCCAAATACTGAGCTTGCAGAGTCCTGAGGTGAAATGGATAAGGGTCAATGAAGGGGCCAGCCCAGCACCCAGGCAGATACAGCAGGCTGGGATCTCCTCGAGAACAGGCCTTGGTGACTGAACTCAAAGGTGATGGGGAGGAGTGAAGCCCACTTTCCACCCCCTTTTGTTCTCTTTAGTTTGTTTCTCAAGGGCTTTGGTCCTGGCACACCCACCTCCAGGAGGGAGATGACTGCTTAGCGTCCCCCTTCACAGCGCAGAAATAAAACCCTGGCAAGATATTATTTTAGCTACTTGCCTGAGATTATGCTTTCCATTTCCAGGATGTTAATAATGGGCTCTGGGGGGAGTTTTTTGGGGGCCCAATAGCCACGTTATAACATTAAACAACGGCGTGAGTGTGGGGAAAGGAAGCAATCATCTCGCCGAGCAGAGGAAACCGCCTGCATCCAGAGCCCTGGGCCCCGTGGAGGGCAAGTTCGGGTTCCTGGGATTTCCGTTTTCCACTTTCACAGCGGAGGACGATCTCTGCACCCAGAGGTGCAATCAGGAACAGAAGTACATTTCAAAGCATCAGTGCAAACGAGCGTTCACTACTGCTGTCTGCAACTCCAGCTCATCCGGTGGTGTAGCCTGGCGCGAGGTCACACTGGAATCACTTAATGTGGCCTCTGGGCTGGAGGGTTCAGTTTGGAGGTCAGCCCACCTGTAACCGTTGTCAGCTGTCCTGCCGGTGCATGTTCAATGGCCCCGTTTGCTAAGAAGAGTTGTTTGCACTGTGACCATCTCATTTTCCATGAGCACTAATCTTTACGCCTAAAACAAACACTCGCTGCAGCTCAGTGCCCAGAGCCCTCTGTTTGCTTCGTGTGGACTGGTGTTTGTCATGTTTCTGCTCAGAAGGACAGTTCAAGTACTCAGGTGGAACACTTGCCTTCCTCCATGGTGACACGCCTTTTCTTGGGGTTAGCTTTCATTCATTCATTCATTCATTCATTCATTCATTCATTCAATAAATACTTGAGCACCCATTATGTGTCAGCACAAAATCTGATTCTCTCTTAAGAAATCTTGTAATGCTTAATATTTCAAAATAGTTTCTTAAACTCATATTTCTAAAATGCCACAAATCCACTTGCCAGGGAAAATGGGGGACTGAGGGCTGGTGCTCCATCTCGGCACTATTGATGCATCTGTTGGGTAATGTCAAGCTGCACCCTCTGTGTTCAGGCTTTCGCTGTCCCTTGCTCCGCCCCGACTGTCCCTGGACCAGGCAAGTACTGGGTAACTAGCTGCACCCTCTGTGTTAGGATTGTGTTATCCCTTGCTCAGCCATGTTTGTCCCAGGACCAGGCAAGTGCCATGCCTACCCGAATGTGCAGCGGCCCCTCCCTGGCCACCTCCTGCCAGTTACTGCAGCCACCAGTCACCAGATCCTGAAGTGTCTTAATGAGCCATTCCATTCTGTCCACCAGGCTGCTGCCCTGCCTGAGCTGTGACCTCCGCGCAGCCTTAGCTCATCGCTTTGGCTTGGTGGGGACGAGTCAGCACCAAGCTGCTCTTTGTTTTCCTGCATCCCTGGTTGGGCATCTGCAGATTAGCTAATGGAGGGTGCTCTGTCTTGCCAAATGCTAATGGTGTAAAATGTGATCATTTTGCTGATAAATGTAAACAGGTTTCATTCTGCCTTGAAGTAGACATAATCCCTTAGTTTTGCAACCTGGGGACAATGGATTTTGTTGATGTTGATGGCTCCATTTGTAGCTCCTTCCAGTGAGACAGCGATTCTTCCTGTTGCAGCTCCTAGGTAGTACGTGTGCAACGTTTTCTCATTAGCACCCTAATGACAGACCCCACGGATGCCGCGTCTGTGCTGCACCATCTCATAACCGCAGGTGAATCTCTGCCGCAGACACATTCACGGTCTCACTCCTGCCTGCCTGGGGCACTTTCTCTCCTCTCTTCCCGAGCCCTGAACAGCTCAGAGGCTCTGAGATGATGCCACATCGGGGGCTGTGCAGTTTGGTGCACCTGGAGGAGGAAATGACTGCCAGTGTTAATCTTGGGTTAGTATTAATAGTCTGAATTCTCCCAGAGAACTTTGTTTTACACATATCTCCACTTCTGCAAATATATTCACAATGCTCCCCCGCCCCCCCACCCCCCATGTGGCTCTCATTAGGACATTTCTCCCCAAAATGTTAGTAAAAGGACTGTTTAAAATTACATAGGAATTTGTCATTAATCCCATAGTTAAGGAGCCGCTTCCCTATGGCTATGGACCCTGCTTGATGGCCTTTAAATTAATAATGAAAAATTCATTAATGTATATTGTGCTTCTGTTACTGTCCTAGGCCCTAGGAGGCTGCAGGGAGTGAAAACATTCCTCAGGGAGCCTCTTGGCTGGGGAAAGAGATAGAATGATCACAAGGATTGCAGAATCTAAGTCATAAGGTAAGGGCCAGATAGCAGGGAGCCTGAGGAAGTCTTGAGAGTCAGGGAAGTTCAGGTCAGCTGAGTTCTGAAGGAGGCATCAGAGGGGAAGGTGAAGATGGGGAACCTCCCAGGTAGAAGAGGCATCAAGGCCCAGGAGGATCGGGCACAGGGCGGGGATGGAAGAAGGTGTGTCCAGGAGCCAGTGGAGATGGGAGGCGGGATCACATAAACCCATCAGTGCTGGTGAGAATGTGGGTCATCTTCCCAGGAGCACAGGGTAGCTGGAGGAGGGAATGGATGGATGGTGGAGACATGATCATATTTCCAGTTTGAAAGCAACCACCCTGGAAAATGGACGGGGGCCATTCAATATGGGATGTGGGCAGCCCAGCTATAAGGCTTTCTTAGGAGTCGGGGAAGGAAAGCTAGCATCTCAGACTTGGGGTTTGGCGGGAAGAGGGAAAGATGTGGAGGGACTGGGAAGACATTTGGGGGTATGATAGGCAGGACTTGGTAATGGATGCATAGGGATAGGAAAAGCCAAGGATGGCGGTTTGTACTCGGCTGGTGAGACAGTTGACGGAAACATGCCATGCTGAAGATGCCTCATGCAGGACAATGATGGGTTTGAGGTGCCTGTGAGATATCTCAGTGCATCCTTTGGTTTCTTTATAAACTTTGTCCAGGCAGGTAGCGTCATACAAGTATGTCTGTGGCTGGCCCATGGATATCTATGTTACCAGGGAATCTAGGAACTGTAACTAGCTTTGGGTAGAATGTCACAGTTTGAAAAGCATTTTCAGATACACGGTCTGTGTGCCTGGGAAATATAACAAGAAATGAGATTGGAGGTGAAATTATAATTGTGTTATCATTGTTCTTATTTTAAAAACTAGGGGCCCGGTGCACAAAAATTTGTGCACTGGGGTGGTGGTGGGGGGTGTTTCCTCAGCCTGGCCTGTGCCCTCTCACAGTTTGGGACCCCTCTGGGGATGTCTACCTGCTGGTGTGCCTGGCCAGCCTGGGTGAGGGGCCAATGTCTGTTTGCAGGCTGGTCAAGCTCCCCAGTGGAGACGCTCACCCCAGGGGGTGTGGCAAGCCTGGGTGAGGGGCTAAGGGCAGTTTTCAGACTGGCCACAGCTCCCACTGACCCTCTGGGCCATCCACCTGGGAAGCGATGTGGTGGTGCTGGCCACCCCATAGGCTTCCCAGGAGGAAGTCTTGGGGTCCCCCGTCTAGTCCCATCCCCCCAGCCCCCAGGCTTCTCCGCCTGGGAGGCCCATCGGGTGGTGCTGGCCACCCCATCGGCCTCCCAGGAGGGGGCCACGAGGTCTCGCTGGCTCGTCCCCACCCCCCTGGAAGGCTTCTCTGCCTGGGAGGCCGATCGGGTGGCGCTGGCCAGGCGCTGGTCATCCGATCGGCCTCCCAGGAGGGGACCACGGGGTCCCACAGGCTCGTCCCCACTCCTGGGAAGGCTTCTCCGCCTGGGAGGCCGATCGGGTGGCGCTGGCCAGGCGCTGGCCACCCGATTGGCCTCCCAGGAGGGGGCCGCGGGGTCCCACAGGCTCGTCCCCACCCCCGAGAAGGACCTGGGAAGGCATTGGCCGTCCCAGGGCGCCAGATGCCTTCCCAGGACGAAGGCTCCCAAGATGGTGGAGGCAGCAGCTGCACACCGGAGCTGCGGCCTCCGTCATCTTGGCTAGGCTAATTTGCATACAGTCAATCTGATTGGCTGGTGGGCATGGCGTAGGCCATCCCAAAGAAACGGTTAATTTTAATATTACGCTTTTATTAGTTAAGATGAGGACACTGAGGCATTGAGTTCCCAGCATTACCTAGCTAGTCAGTGTTACAGCCAGGATTTGCTCTCAGGGCTTTTAGTAAATGTCATGTTCCCTCTCTTATACCACACTGTATGTAGATCCCAAGATCTTAAACAAAGTCCAGAAATAATGGATTTTAAATATGGCACTATGTAAATATTTACATATGACTTACGTGTGCACATAAGCACATACATTCTAGGCTGGGGGTAGTCTTTTAGATATAAGGTAACCAACCCCCTCTCTCTTTGAACTGGTCAAAATTTTCTATTAAGTAAGATCATGGAAATTATAATACATACAGGCACCAAGTATTACTACTCATTTATTACCTGGCTACCACCAGGTCACATGGTATAAAACAAGGACAGTTAAGTGGAACATTGCTGTACTACAAATCATAGTTTGATTGACAAGTCAGTAGCTACCTTTAGTCTAGTACTCCCACATCTTTCATTTCTCTTTACTCATGACCACCCTATAGACCAATGGACAGACAACAAATTAGGAAGATGGTGACAAAAAGAAAAGAAAAATAAGGGAATAAAATGAAAAAAAGGACAGTTATTGTCATTTTTCCAATATCATACTTTTCAATGGCTAAGGTCCTCCATAAATTCTTAATTCTTTGTAGTTCCTGGATCATGCTAGGTTTCATACCTGAGGGCCCCTGCTGATCACATCAGTGTTGGCTGAAAATTGAGGGTTAATTTAGCTGCAGATCAACAGCATCAGTGGCACTGGGTCTGGCAAATTCAGGAAGAATTTTCTTTAGTTCACCAGACCTGATTTATCAAGGCTTTTTTTCCTCTGCTTCCAGGCATCTAATAAATATTAATTCATATGCAGTAATCTTCTTTAACAGTTTTATAGCGTAATTAAGATAACAGACCAGTGACTATATCAATACTAGGTATGATTATCTTGCTTCATTAATTTTTAAAAATACAGTGTCTAAGCAATATCTTAATCCACTTACATATGTAAAGTTCAGTCATCACACTTTCCAAGGGACACTTTCCAGGGGGTGAGGGGTGTTAACAGGTTACTGGATGGAGAGCCAGGGTAGAGAAGGCAAGACCAGCATCTGCTCACCATCAGCACTTCTCATAGATACTGTGATGCCCAATAATTAGATGAAGAGACCAAGGCTCAGAGAGGCCACTGAACCAAAGGTAGACAGTGAACAAATAGGAGACCTGTTCTCCACATCCTGGAATACTAGCTCCTGGGCTTCTGAAAGTCAGTGCCTTTTCCCGCAGCCCACTCTCCACCAGAGGCCCAGAAAACCTTCCTCGGGGAAAAATACGGGGGAATATGGAAAAGCACAAACATAGGGTGTATTCATCTCTGTGTACAAGGATGAAGGGTGATTGAATGGTTCTCCTAAAGGGTATGAAGGTCATTGTACAGAAGATGGCTGTGAGCTTTGCTTTCAGGGAAGAAAAGAACAGAAATGAGAGAAAATGGGGTCATTAGGGACCTGGAGTAGATAAGGAGAAAATACAGTGAAATCAGATAACATGGGAAGCTGGTAAAATAAAATAGTCTTTTTGGGTTAGTCCTGCCAGAAGGTATCGTGCTAGACAAGAGGAGAAAGATGCAGATATACAACTCATTCTGAGTGAAGGGCTTTGAAGTTTGGAGGAGGAAAAAGGTAGCACCATTGCTACAGGCCTGTGGGAGACGGTGGGAAAACACTGTGCCTAATTTTTATTAAAAATTAATTCTTGGTTTCTTTGGAACACATTTGGGAACATAATTTCCAGACAATTTACCTATGTTAATTGTACAGTGGGATGAATTTGGGCAAATGCACACAGTCCCGTCACCTTCACCACAGTAATGACTGAATGCTTCATCACTCCAAAAGTTCCCTTGTCAATCCCCTTCAAACCTGGCCCCCGGCCACCTACTTTTTGTCACTATAGTTTTGCCTTTTCTAAATTTCATATAAATGAAATCAAGTACCCTGTCATCTTCCATGTCTGACCGGATGATGTTTTTGAGATTGATCCATGTTTTGGCTTATCCATTCAATGGACTATTACTCAGAAATGAAAAGAAAATACAGTATTTGCTCTTTGATTTAGTCCTGCCTAAACGTATCCTGCTAGACAAGAGGAGAAAGTGATACGCAAAAATAGTTAACCATATAAATAAGAGTCTTGGTCTATATGCCAATACCATACGACCTTCGTCACTGCGCCTTTATACTAGAACTTGAGATCAGGCACTCTGAGTCCTCCAACTTTGTTATTTTTTAAAGAATTATTTTGGCTGTTCTAGGTCCTTTGAATTTCCATGTAGATTTTACAAGCAGCTTGTCAGTTCTACAAAAAAGACCTGATAAGCTTTTGATCAGAATTCTGTTAAATCTATTAGTCAATTTGGGGAACAGCGACATCTTCATGAAACGGAACCTTACAGTCCATGCACGCAGTATGTCTCGCCTTTCCTTTATGTGTTAGAATGTATCTCCGCAGCATTGTGTAGTGTTCACGACTTGCACACATTTTATTAAATTTCTCTCTAAATATTTCACATCTTTATACCACACAAGCAATACTTTAAAATTTCATTTTCTAGTTGTTCATTGCTAATACATAAGTTCACTGATTTTATATTGACATTATAGTTAAGGATCTTGCTAAAATCATTGACTTATTCTAGTACCTATTTAGAGATTCTTTAGGAATCATTTTCTGTGTACATAACCATGTGTTCTGAGAATAAAAATGGTTTTAATAAAAATGGCTTTACTTCCTTTTTTCGTGTGTGTGTGTGTGTGTGTGTGTGTGTGTGTAGTCTTTTGCACTTGCTAGGATTTCCAGTATAATGTTAAATGAAAGTGGTGAGACAGGACATCCTTTGACCATTCCTGATTTCAGGGAGGAAAGTGCTGTTTCATCATCAAGTCTGATATTAGCTATAGGTTTTATCATAAATTCTCTATTGGTTTGAGGAAGTTTCACTCGGTTGCTGGTTTGCAAAGATTTTCCTTTTCTGCTTCTATTGAGATGATCACATGACCATTCTCCCTAGTATGTTAATATAGTGACTTACAGTGATTATTTTTCTAATTATAAACCAACCTTGCATTCCTATATGTAGTTTTTTCTTTACTGGATTTGATTTTCTAATATGTGTTTAGGATTTTTGCTTCTATGTTCATGATATTGACTTATATTTCATTTTTTTCTTCTAATGTCTTTGTCTGGCATTGGTATCAGGATAATTCTAGCTTTATAATTACCTCTTCCTGTATTTTCTGAAAGACTTTCTAATGATTGGTATTATTTCTCCCTTAAATATTTGATAAAATTCACCAGTAATGTCATGAACACCTAAAATTTTTGCAGGGCTGATTTAAATGGAAAATTCAATTTCTTTATTCATGTTTTCATTTCTTCATTTTGGTAATCTGCATCTTTCAAGGAATTTATACATGTATATCAACTCAGTTGTCACATTCATTAATGTAAAGTTGTTCATAAGAACGCTTTATAATTTTCTAACGCCTGTAGAATTTTTAGCAATGTTTCTTCTCTCATCAACCATGATACTGGTACATTTTGTCTTTCCTCTTACTTTGATCACTCTAAGTAGAGCTTTATTAAATTTATTGATATTTTCAAAAATCAAGCTTTTGCTTTCAACTATTTAGTCTGATTTTTTGTTTTTTGTTGATTTCCACTCTTCATTATTTCCTGCTTTCTGCTTACTTTGAGTTTAATTTGCTCATCTCTTTCTAGCTTTGTAAAGTGGAAGCTTAGGTTAATGCTATGAGGACATTTTGTTTTTCTAATGTAACTGTTTCAAGATATTCATTTTCTTTTAAGCACTGCTTTAACTGCATCTCACTAATTTTGGTAAGTTGTGTTTTGATTCAGTTCAAAATATATTCTTATTTCTCTTGAAATTTCCTTGATCCATGGATTATTTATAAATGTTTAATTTCTAAGTATTTGGGGATATTTCAGAGATCACTCTTATTGAATGCTAGTCTAATTCTGTTGCTATTAGAGAACATGATAAATATTGTTTCAATCTTTTTAAATTTATTAAGACTTGTTTTACGGCCCAGCATATGAGTTTCTTAGTAAATGTTCAATATGCCCTTCAAAAAAATGTGCATCTGTCCTTACTGGATGGAATAAATGTCAACGAGATCTAATTGGTTGATAATGTTGATCTAGTCATCTATATCATTACTGGTTTTTAAATCAATACTACAATGAAATATTGAAATCTCCAACCGTAATTGTGGATTCGTCTACTTCTTTTAATTTTGTCCATTTTGCTTTGTGTTTTATAACTGTTATTATACGAACCTGCACCTATAATTGTATCTTCCTGCTATAATAACCCTATTGAGTTATAAATTACCTATCTAGTAATTCTCCTTGACTTAAAGCTTATTCTATATGATGTTAATAGAGTTCGTGCCAGCCTTCTTATGCTTTCTGTTTGATAGTGTATTGGTCAGGATATGATTTTAAAAAAGCAGAGACAATAATGACTAAGAATGATAAAGATTACACAATTATCTAAAGGATTTGACTTTGCATAATTCTGGGAGCTCATCGGACAGTTTATGTCTGTTTATGTCTGAGGGGCTTGAACTAGGCATCTGAGGATCCTAGCAGGAGTGGAAGCTGAGGGTCCTGGCAGGAGTGGAAGATCATGCAGACCTGGCTGTTGCCTGTCCCATCAGCAAGGTGAGCCTTATTGGCTACAACAGTGCCTGCTGCTCTTGCACCCAATTCCAGATGTTATAAGAACATGCTTGCCTAGTCAGTAGCCAGCCAAAACTTTAGACAGAGTTTATACTTGGAATTTGGTTTTCCTCCTCTTTGTGGTCCCCCAAACTTTCAGATGCTCTGCCAAGTTCCAGTTCTGCCCTCTGATGAATCCAGAACCTACCACAAGAGACCTCACATCAAGGCTCATTTCTGCCCTGAGCACCTTGACATGCTGAGACCTGCTGCCCTGGCCCTCAGATACTCCATGTGCATAGTCAGGCACTAGGAATGGGTTAGGGTGATGCCCAGAACCTTTCCAGTTACAAATAAACCCTAAATAATCTAATCTAATAAAATAATAATATGCAAATTAACCATCTCTCTGGGACACCTAAGCCACGCCCACCATCCAAGTCACACCCACCAGCCAATCAGAGTGACTGTATGCAAATCAACCCAGCCAAGATGGCGGCCAGCAGCCACAGAGCAAGAGTGAACAGCAGGCTTTCATTGCAACTGCCTGCCTAGGCTGGCTGAGCCTCTGCTTATGGTAACAGTGTTTCAATTATAGAAGCCACGGAGCTGAAACAAACAGGAGGCTTCCTTACCTGCCTAGGCCTCAGCTCAAATCAACAGTGTTTCAATTATAGAAGATAAATAAACCCCAGAAACCTGATTCCAGCCAGCCTTGCTGGGACCTTGGGTCAATGGGAGCTGTGGGCAGCCTGAAAGCCTGAAAACAGCCTTCAGCCCCTCACCCAGGCTGGCCAGGTACCCCAGTAGGGACTCGAACCCTAAAGGGACTGTGGGCAGCCTGAAAATGGCCCTCAGCTCCTCACCCAGGCTGCCCAAGCACCCCAATAGAGACCCAAAATCAGAAGGGACGGTGGGCAGCCTGAAAAACGGCCCTGAGTCCATCACCCAGGCTTGCCACACCCCAATGTGGTGAGGGTCCACACTGGGGGACTTGGCCAGCCTGCAAACAGCCATCAGCCCCTCACCCGGGCTAGCCAGGCATGCCAGCAGATGGACATCCCCCGAGGGGTCCTAGACTGTGAGAGGGCACAAGCCAGGCTGAGGGACCCCCTGAGTGCACAAATTTTTGTGCACTGGCCCCCTAGTTCTAAATAAACATGCATGCCCTCAGGATTAGAAAAGATCTCATTTTGTCACCTGGTGTCTTAACGACAGCCTGACCCTGCACAGTCCTATTTCTGATGAAAAGATTCTAATTTGTAGTCACTTTTGTTTTTATACTACTCAGCAAAATGCTGCTTCAGTTCCCCACAGAGATTAAGACCAGATGAAAGGAGGAGGTGGGCCTGAACGATACTCAGGTTTCACCCCTCAGTCCAGGATCCTTGGGCATTTACTAGCTCTGTGTGCTTATAGATTTGAAGAGGTAATATTCGGAAACACCCACCTATCTTCCACAAGAGAAATTCAGTCTTGAAACTCTGTGTGTTATTTATTGTTTTTCTCATGGCCACTGGGTAGCTGACTTTATAAATGAACCGAGAGTAGTATGTGCTTATCATAAACTATACAAATTCCAGGAACTGGGTTAAGAAAAACATGTTGCTGTGGTACACTGAGCTTTTGTTATGCTTTATACGGAGCAAGGACTTCTCTAGCCCACCACACTCATTGTTGCACTCAATGAAATAGAGCAAAATATTGTGACTATAGTTCTGCTGAATCTAATTGCTTATCAGCAAATATCCCTGGAGGCAAACAATCCTGAGCACTTCTTGCTTGTTTGATATTATTTGTAGTATTTGTCTATGTCAGGGACTCACAACTCAAAAATTTCCAAACAATTCAGAAGGCCAACCACCCAGTCTTCTCACATGGCCTTTTTCATAGCACATTGAAGGCAAAGTTAGTTACTCTTGGGTTTCTTGGGCTGAGAATGAGTGAAAGGAGGGTAGCATTCTTTTTAACAGGCTCTCAGAGGAAAAAAATCTCTTATTTTGAGTTTGCAAACTTCATTGATAAATAAAGTAAGAATGTCGAAGTAGTCTCCAACAGGTAGCACATGAGCTTAAAAAAAACACTTGGAGTGTGAGGAAGGGAGATTTTATTTTCAACTGTAAAGCACCTTTTGTAAATGAGAAGGCATTTTAACACCTTTTCTGACTTAGCCATTGGTTTAGCTCCATAGCTCTTTATTGGGGATACTAGGGGCCCAGTGCACAAAAATTTGTTCACTTGGGGGGGGGGTCCCTCAGCCCGGCCTGTGCCCTCTCACAGTCTGGGACCCCTCAGGGGATGTCCACCTGCTGGCATGCCTGGCTAGCCTGGGTGAGGAGGTGAGGGCCATTTTCAGGCTGCCTACAGTTTCTTCAGGGTTCGGATCCCTACTGAGGTACCTGGCCAGCCTGGGTGAGGGGTTGAGGGCCATTTTCAGGCTGCCTACAGCTACCATTGACCCAACATCCCAGCAAAGCTGGTTGGAATCAGGTTTCTGGGATTTATTTATCTTCTATAATTAAAACTTTGTTGCCTTGAGTGGAGGCCTAGGCAGGCAATGAAGCCTCCTGTTTGTTTCAGCTCCGTGGCTTCTATAAGTGAAACATTGTTGCCTTGAGCAGTGGGCCTAGGTAGGCAGTTTTCTCCATTGCTGGTGCAGTGGAAGCCTCCTGTTTGCTCTAGCTCCATAGCTGCCAGCTGCCATCTTGGCTGAGTTAATTTGCATACAGCCACTCTGATTGGCTGTGGGTATGGCTTGGCTGGTGGGCGTGGCTTGGCTGGTGGGCATGGCTTAGGTGTAACAGAGTGAGGGTCAATTTGCATATTAGTCTTTTATTAGATTAGGTAGTTCCTTCAAAATAATTTATTAGTACTTGTTATGCACACATTATTTTACATTGCAAAATTTCATAGTATTACAAGGGCAGAATAGTATATCCAGATAATGAAAATACTATACAGCTCTTAATGAAAATGAATACTAAGAACTGTGTGAAGTGACTGGGAAAATGATATTTTTAAGGGATAAAAACTATTTGCAGAACATATAGCATAGTCGCATTTTATTTTTTAAAAGTGTACATGTCTTTATTGTCATATTCTTTCAGAAAAATACCTGAAAGGTTGCCCTCCCAATTATTACAAGTGGTTCTCCCTTAGGGTTCCTCAACCTCCATGCTGTTGATGTTGGGGGCTGGGTAATTCTATCCTGTGCACTGTAGGATGCTTAGCAGTAGTTACAGATGCCAGTAACACCCCAAACACAGTTGTGATGACCCAGTGTCTCCTGGGAGGAGGAATTGCCTCCAGTTAGGAGAGACAAGTATAGGAAGGAAGAAATGTGGGACAGGGGCTGGGGAGAAAAGCGGAGGGTTCGAGGTGGAGATTTTGGTGTCATCAGCACACAGATCTCTGGAGCTTGATGACATCACTCAGAAGGAGACAACAGGAAGGCAAAGGAGGGATGCCAGGAGCCAGAACAGTTAAGTATCAGACTTGAAAGGTGTAACAGTGGAGAAATAGCAGAGAGGCAGGCACAAAAGCCGGGTGGAAGACGGTGACCATGCAGTCATAATTGCGGGCAGGATGGTGTTGTGGACTGAGTTGTGTCTCCTCTCCTCTAATCCCATATGTTGAAGCCCTACCCCCCTCCTCTCCATGTGACTGTAGTTTGAGATGGCCTTTAAGGAGGTACTTAAGGTTAAATGAGGTCATAGGATCGGACCCTGATCCTAGTGTCCTTATAAGAAGAGAAAGAGACAGCAGGAGTGGCATGTACAGAAGAAATGCCATGTGAGGCCATGGTGAGCAGGTGGCCATCTGCAAGCCAGGAAGAGAGGTTCCATCAGAAACCAAACCTGCCAGCAACTTGATCTTGGACTTCCAGCCCCCCACCCCCCCACCCCCC
>PVJC01005530.1:0-16580 GCA_004026665.1 Murina feae | reverse complement strand
AGGCTGGCTGTGAAAGGAAGGAGGAAGGCAGAGTGTGCAGGCTTCAGGGAGAGAAGCAAAGGGGGGACTTTTAAGGATCGGGGAGGCTTGAGTTTTCTTATCTCCTCACCACTCCCTGAGGACTGGCTGGGCTCTTACTCTGCCTCTATGTTTGGGACCAAGTTAACACGACTGTGAATAACAGCTAACATTTGGTGAGGACATTGATGTCTCAGATGCTGGCTAATCACTTTCCGTGCAGTATCTGGTTTCGTTTCAGCCTCCCCAAGACCCCAAAATACTCTGCGATAGATACTGTCCTGCTGCCCATTTGCTAGCTGAAGATGTTGAGATACTGAGTTTAACAGCTGCCAAGGGAACACAGCAAGATGGGGACAGAGATAAGAGCTCATGTGAGAGGTTGCAACTGCTGTTTTGTCTCCTAGACATCTGTCCTGTGTGTGTCCATCATCCATTTGCTCAGTCACCTCGTCCAAGTTCCTGCTGGGGACACCACCCCCAGTCCATGTACTTCTAGTGGTGTTGGCTGCATCCCCAGCTCTGGGGGGAGCACATGACCTAGACATCAACTTACCTCTTCCCCTAGGTCCAGGGATGCTTAGGTTATGAGCATACAGCCCAGTTGGAGCCACAGGGGTGCGTGGGAATTTCATCTGGGCTGCCATGTCCCCACTGAACTTGAATGGAGAAGCACCATGTCCTGGGAACTGCTGATGGCCACCTTTGAACTCTCAGGGAGAGACCTAAGACGTGGAGTGGGTGCTAAGAGGAATAGATAACCCCAGTCCTGCTCACATATCTGGCCCTCCAATCAAAACCAGCCAAGAGTAAACTATCTACTTAGTAGCATCTGCCATACATTCCCTTTAAGTTTTTAGCTGCTGTGAATTGAGTTTCTGCCCCTTAGAGCTTGGAGTCCTGACAGATGGGTTGGTCCTCTCAGCTGTCCCACAAACCACCTATGTGACACCACCTTGGTCCTGGGAAGGGACCAAGTTTCTCCTCGGTGGCTGGAGCAGAGTGAGAGGTGAGAGCACATCACACTGCGCAGCCTCTGGCAGGAGAGAAGTGGCGTGTAACACAGCGCAGAGGTGGTCTCCCTCTCCCTGGAACAGAGCCTCGTGAATTCCTCAGATTGACCTTAATTCTCATTATAACATCACTCAAATATGTGCAAACATAAATTCGGTATAATTTCCTCATGTTTATAGCTCTTATACATCTATAAAAGCCAAGACAAATTTAAAGATCAAATACAAATAAAACCTATAAAAGTCCAATTAAAAGCATGGATCAAACATGACAGAAGATGTTGTGACAGAAATAAATCAATTCTCGTGGGGGACTGACTCTCCTCCTGGCTGAGTTTGGGCAGTTCCGAGATACTTGACTTCTGCTAATGCCTCCATCCTCATCTTTCTTGTCTCCGGGGCATTTTTTGACTCAGCTGTGGGAATCCAGGATCTGTCCCACATGCTGTGATGTCATCGGGGTCCACTTGGTGAGAGGGGTCCTTTATATATGCATGTCTTCATGGTTGGCCCTGACCATCCTGGCCAGGTGAGATAGATTGTTGAGTTGATGGCAGGAGACAAGCTCCCTATAAGCCACCTGGGACTCTACACATGGACTAACAGACTTACCACCTGACTGTAACGTGGAAAGGAAGCTCTGGACACTGGCCTGCTCCTGGAACCCCAGGAGCTGGGAAGCATGTTGAGTTCTTAGAAAAAGGGGGTTGTGTCTGCCTGGGGTTGTAACACTTTTGTATTGCACATTATAGTTTATAGATCAGTTTCACCACATTGCCTCAGATGGTCCTGAGACCATGCAGAGAGATTTTCTGGGGGTGGGTGCTAGTGTTCTGATTTGCAGACAGTGGAAGCTCAGAGTGACTTCCCAGGGTCACATAGCTGGACCTCAAAAACCTGGAAGGTCTGACTACAAGCCCAATGCCATTCCCCTTTCCCCAGAGCTCCCCCACCCCCTGCCCAGAGTCAGTCTTAAGTGCATCTCTGTGTTTGTCACCACATACAGAAATGGTTGGACCAATTGTCCCTGGTGTGGAGGGTACCTTAGAGGTGGGATCATGTAAGACACCAGCAACATAGCCACACCTATTCATGTCAGGGTGCCTTGGAGACACAGGCCAACATTCCCCAGGGAGAGAGAAGCTGAGGTTTGACCAGGGGCTTGTGTAGACGAGGACTGCACTGATACCGTGGACAGACAGCAGTTGGGCTTGGGACCAGTCTGAATCCTGAGGATGTTTCCAAGAGCCGTGCTGGGTCAGTCCATCATGCGGGTACCTCTGTGTTCAGCCTCCTGCAGGGGCGGGATGGGTTGGGGTGCATCTGAGGCCTGGTGGAAAGCATGTGAATTCATAAAGTGCTGAAGCTGAAGATGCTCTGAGATCATCTTGACCCTTTCAGTGTCTAGCTAAGGAAGCCAAGGCCCGAAGGAGAGAATCCCCAAGGCCGGGCAGCATGCTGGTAAGGAGCCAGATAATGCTTTTCTCTGGTAGCAGGACACCTCTCATCAATAGTGTGTTACTAAAGAAATGGAGCCATATTATCTTCAAGTACTTAGAGTTGCGTTGCATAAAACACACATCACCTGTTCAAAGCTCTTAGGGAAAGAACTTTAGTGACTAGATGAGTTCTGTTTTGACAAATAGGCATTTTTCCCCCAAGGACACTTGAGAGCAATCTTCTGTCTTTTCCCAGAACTGGCTTTCTTGGGATTTTCCCAGCACAGCCTCCCAAGGAAAGGACAAAGGTCAGCCAGTTACTGTTCAGATAATCACAGCCCCCAAGTGGTGGGATATGTTCAGTGAGGACATGCCGCCCCGGAAACTGGCTGATGGCACTCTTCAGGGGCGGGACATAACTATGCAGGGAAACGTGGACACTTTCTGAGCAGCCAGACACTCGACCTGGGCGAGTATGGGAAGCAGGATGGGCCGATGGAATAGGAACACGGTTTTAAATATTTTTCTATGCCCATCGAACTGCCGCAGAGATTTTTTACCCCCTCTGTACATTTCATTCCTGGTATGAGGTAAAGAGGGGTGAGGGGTAAGAGGAAGCCAGTCCACTGGTTTGCAGAGGAACGTCCTAGAAGGTAGGGGTTGGGGACAGGCATGTATGTGGAGACAGCTTCCTGACGTCTTGGTCTTCCCTGTTGTTCTATGCTCCATGGCTGTCCCCGTGAGACCTGCTCACTTGTGTTGACCAGGCCATTGGGATGGAGACTACCTTGTTCTTTGCTAATAATTCATGTCCGAGTCCTTTTCAGGCAGTTGCACTGAGGCTGCAAGAATTAATTTCCCTCAGTGATTAGAGGCTGTGCGTGGATGATCTGTTCTGTTACAGTAAAGCTGTCTTTTAACAGCAAATCAAGTCCCTATCTCATCAACCTATAGGAAAGCCTCACAGAAGACCCCCATTGTTAGCACAGCCTTCCCAAAGAAGGATGGTCCCGGATGTTTCCTGAGGAACGCAAGGAATTTGTTTTCAATGTCCCTTCTCCATGCCCACACGCCTGTCTCTAAGGGTGGGGAATGAGTTTATGCCAGAACTATGAAAATCATGAGATAAAGAGTCAGACTAATCCTCCGAGTGGTTGGCATGGTGGGTAGGGTTTTGGCAATGCTTTTTGGTCTTCCCTCTCTCTATTCATTCAATCCAAAATGACAGTTTTGACAATTCCTCTGTGATATTCACCATGTTCTAAAATGAGACAGTGCCCATAATTCAAATTTATGGCTGAGTTTATGAGTGTGTGAATGCAAGCTTTTTAAAAACCAGTGATAAAGTTGTAAACGTGGCATTCTTTCATTACCTGTTCATTAAAAATATGACAGGAAGACAGTTTCCATGGAAATGGCTCTGCGGGTTCTGAGTACATATAAGAATCCCATTGTTTACACTGCAGTACTCATAACTGACAGGTGTTATTGTAGCTGGGAAAGGCTTATTGAGCCCCATGATTGCATGTGAGGTGCAGTCGGTCCTACCTTGGGTCTGCATGTGACCACAAGCTTTACAACCATTGATGCACATACTTTAGGATGGAAAGTACAGCTGCACTGAGGTACGCCCTTTCAGTGCACTTAAACTTAAGTATTGAAACATTCCAAGTAAAATGAGATGAAACAGTTCAGTCAGCATTTACCACGAGTCATTTAACAAACAAACAAAGCCTGGCCAGCTTGGCTCAGTGGTTAAGCATCAACCTATGAACCAGGAGGTCATGGTTCGATGCCTGGTGGCACATGCCTGGGTTGTAGGCTCAATCCCCAGTGAGGGTCATGCAGGAGGCAACCAATCAATGATTCTCTCTCATCACTGATGTTTCTCTCTCTCTCTCTCTCTCCCTTCCTCTCTGAAGTAAATAAAAATAGATTTTAACAACAACAAACAAATAAAATTATCTGCTCATGTTTGGGCTCTGACTGCCTGGACCCAAATCCCAACTCTCACTTACTGGCTGTAAGACCGCAGCCAAATGTCTTAGCCTCTGTATGCTTTCATTTTCTTATCTGTGAAATGAGACCCCTATGGAAAACGAGTGACACAAGGCTGAAAATGAGAGTCCTTGGTAACCAAGATACACTGCAGGGCCGGGCTCGGGTGAGGCTTCCACGTGACATTCAGTCAGGGATGGCCACTGGCTATTACATTGTGTGCTTTAGGGCCTCACCTCCTTACCTCAGCCCCAGCCCCAGCCCCATGTCCTGTGTGGCCAGTAGTCTCTTACAGCCTGTTGATAGCCATGTGAAATCTGACTTCCTGGATCATTTGATTCCTCCTGTTTTCCCAGAGAATCATAAATTGCATTTAGTCTAATATGTAATCATTTTCATAGAATACGGACTTTAAAAATTTATGCTGCACATTTCGTACATAGTACCTCAAAATGCTTAAATGTTTGGGAGTCAGACATCCCATAGGACAAATAGAGAAATTATTCTAAGCTCAAATTTTCAGCTCCAACCTCTGATTTGTATTCATATCTCATAGCAGAAGGTGAAGTTTTACAGAATAGAAATGAAGTATGATTCCCTCCTAAACCAAAAACAGATCTGCATAGATCTCCTGGCTATGTTTCCGGGACTCACCCCTGGAAGAGATTTGGGTATAGATGGTACTGATTGCTGGGGTTTTCTCCTTGGACACGGGGAATGATGCTTCTCTGTCTTTCACTTGATGGACATTCTTTTGGCTCCTCAACCAGAAAGAAAGCAGTCCCCAGGTCAGTTTCCTGTGAGGGCTTCCTTCCAGAAGGGCCTGTGCTGGGAGAGAGAGGCTGAGCTGACAAGGCCAGCATGATAGAGCTCTCAGCTTAGGAGATCCCACATGTTCATGGAATATCATCTTCCTCCATGGAGATTCATGACCCGGATTTTTAGCTACCAAGAGGAACTCAGCTGTTGTCCCATGCGTCTCGCATTAGTGTGGCCTTCCATCGTTCAATCCACAGAGCATAGTGAACGAAAATCAGTCCTATACACACAGGAGATCACAAGAAGAACTAAAACTTCCTCTTTCACATCCCAAAGACAGCACACCCAAGAACCCATTTCATGTAGAAAACTAACACCACCCAGGGAGTTTTATAAAAAGCACATCAATTTATGACCCAATATGTTTCTTGAAGCCTGAATTTAAAATTTGTGTTCTGATCACTGAGCACACTCCTTCAGACAGGTCAGTCTGCAGAGCTACTGCTGTGAATTTTTCCCACATTGGGTGGAGAACTAAGAAACTAAATTTTGAGGATAAATTAAAATGTTTGATATGTAAGAATTTTGTGACAAGCCTTAACTGAGCAGTTAGGTTCCTTATAGGATAGCAATGTATATATAAGGTAGCAGATAGTGTGGTCTCGGGATTTGTATCATGAGATGGCTATTTTTTTAAAATATATTTTTATTGATTTGAGAGAGAGAGAGAGAGAGAAACATCAATGATGAGAGAGAATCATGGATCGCTGCCTTGTGCACGCCCCACACTGGGGGTTGAGCCTGCAACCAGGCATGTGCCCTGACCAGGCATGGAATCCTGGCCTCCTGGTTCGTGGGTCGACACTCAACCACTGAGCCACACCAGCGGGACGAGATGACTGTTTTTAATGCAAATTATAGTTCACACACAACTGCGGAGTTGCTGAAACTGGGAGACATACTCAGTCGCATGACTGTTATTAGTACTTCATGGAAATTGATGATCTGAAGAGCAGTTGGGTCTTTATTTTGCAGCAGAGATAATAAACACAACTGTTTGTCTTCAGGGTGATTTTTTTTCCTTTAAAAAAACACATTCATTAAAACTGCTGGAAATCATGCTGGTTAAAACCAGAGTTTGCAATTTTCCAAGTACTCTATGCCTCCTAGAAGAGGATTCATTATGATAACAAATACTGGGCTGACTCTGTTTGTGGGAGCAGCATCCTGGTTGGAAATGCTAGATGTGTAACAAAATGAATGTATGCTGCCCTCACAGAGATAAGTATATTGATCGGAGGAGCACCACAGCCTAAAGACGATGGGTTATTGGGAAATAATGAAATCTGGTCGTTCTGTTCCAGCATTGAATGCCCCTCATTATCACGACAGTATTTAATTATACTGTGAGCATATCTTCAGTGAATGAACAGAGTTCTAAAAAGGAATAATCGAGAATTTCTGCTTTGATTTTTTTTTGCTTGTTTTCTTCTCCCCAAGAAGTTGAAATTAAGTGCCTTCCTCCCGCCTGTAATAGATTCTTGAGTCAGGGCTATCAAGAAACGATAATACTAGAAGGTAAGAAATAGTTTTAGTAAATTTAAGCCACCTGGATAATTGCGTTTAAAATGTTCATCCTTCCACATGGTAACTAAATGTCTTTCCTTCTTGGTTACTAAAACAATTCCCACTTTATACTAGTTTCCTGATCCCATCTTGGTGGAATGTATGCTCTATTCTGAGTTGACTCTTTTTAGCCTAATTTAAGGGGACCAGACGTCCCCAATTTTTAACAATTTGTCCCGCATCCCGGAGCGCTTTAAGAAAGTCCCGATTACTTTTTGTAATATTTTAAGTAATAAAAAAAAAAAGAAGAAGAAAAAGACCTTCCCCCCACCTCCCCACCCCCCCTCCCCCGTCAATGGTATACCGCTTTAAATCTGGTCACCTTAGCCTAATTCCACTAGATTAAAACAGCAAGACCTAACTATTTAATCCTTACAAGAGTTTTACCTTAGCCAAGCTGGCTTGGCTCAGCAGCCAAGCGTCATCCCATGCACCAGAAGCTCATCAGTTCGATTCTCAATTAGGACATGATCCCCAGTAAAGGGTGTGCATGAGGCAACTGATGGATGTTTCTCTCTCCCACACTCCTTTCTCTCCCTGAAATCAATAAAAACATTGTTTTAAAAAAGATATTTAAAGAGCTTCACCTTAGACATAAGGCATTAGTAAGTTAAAACTAAAAGGATAGAAAAAGATATGCCAGTTTAACTGTCTATAATATAATCTATAATATGAACAGGGAATATGCTAATTAGCCAAGAGTCATGACCCATCAGGAGGACTACACGCGCATGCAGATGGGCAGGAGGGGACTGTATGCTGCCCCCACCCCAGCGGCCCTGGGAAGGCTGGGACTAGGGGCGGGCCAGAGTGGTGACACAACACACAGGAGCACTTGCCCCAACCCCAGCGGACACTACGTGGCGGCCTTGGGAGTGCTCAGAGCAGCCTCTGTGCAGCCAAGCTGCGGTGTCTTGGCAGCGGTGGTGCTTTGTGACACACCCTGGAACCAGAGAGGAGGGAGCCCAATTCCTTGCGGGGCCCCGCGTGATTCCACCGTGGGTCGTGGGTTATGTTGTTACTGGGGTACTCTTGGCCCCAAATCTGATTTACTACACACTTGCATTTGTGTTTCATACCCTGTATGACAGCAACTTTGCAGAGTGCCCTCTCGCACTCCGGGACCCCTCGGGGGATGTTTGAGAGCTGGTTTCATTCTGATCCCTGCAGACCAGGCCAAGGGACCCCACCTGCCGGAGGGACCCCGCTCACTATGCAGACATAGTCAAGCTGTGGTCACTGCCCCATCTTGCCCAGTCCTGCCCTGCCAGCTACCTTCTAATTAATTTCCTTTCAATGTGCACAAATCCGTGCACCGGGTCACTAGTCTATATATATAAAATCCTAATACGCAAAGTGTCCCCTTGGGAGTTTGACCAACAGGGAGTTCGATCACTCGCTATGATATGCGCTAACCAACAGGGGGTGGCTCGGAACAAAAGAAGACCCGACCAGCAGCCAGCTGCCACTAGGGATCCCACCTGTGCACAAATTTTGTGCACTGGGCATCTAGTATATTATAAATGAGAGGAAAAGTACTGTGGCCCTATTAATATCAGACTTTGAGTTAAAGACAGGAGTACAAGAAATAAAGACAGATATTTTTAATGTAAAAGAGTACACTAATCAGTAAGACACAATAATCCTAAATGTGTTTGCAACCAGTCACAGAGCATAGGAACACATTAAAAAATAAAATCATTAACTATGCTTTTTAATGTAGAGAGAAGTAGGGAAAAAAAGTATAGTTATGATTTTAACATTCTACTCTCAGTCACTGATGGACCAATAGACAATAAGTCATACAAATAGAGAATAGCATTATTAACAAACTAAATTTATGGCAAGTTCATCCAAGAGCTTTAAAATACAAGTGGACCTGGGGCATTTCATCAAGAGTCTGGCTAAATTTGAAATTACAAAATATGTTCTCTGACCATTATAGAATTATATAGAGGCCTGGTACACAAAATTTGTGCACTGGGTGAGGGGGTGTCCCTCAGCTCAGCCTGCACCCTCTCCAGTCTGGGATCTCTCTCACAATCTGGGATTGGTGGCTCTTAATCACTCTCCTGCCTGGCTGCCTGACTGCCCCTAACCACCCTGCATGCAAGCCTGTTAGCCCCCTAACCACTCCCCTGCTGGCCTGAGTGACACCTAACTGCTCCCCTGCCCACCTGATCACCGCAACTACCCTCCCTTACAGGCCTGATCCCCCCCAACTGCTCTCCCTGCTGGCCATCTTGTGACAGTGTGTGGGCATCTATCTTTGTGGTGGCCATCTTGTGATGACATGGGGATGGCCATCTTGTGACAATGTGGGGGCGGTCATCTTGTGATTGAGGGTCAATTTGCATATTACCTCTTTATTATATAGAATTAGAAATCAATATAAATAATATCCTTTAACTGTCCAAATAATTAAACACTATAACTTGAGACAAAAATAATCACAGGGAAATTAGAAAATATTTCAAACTGAATGCTAATGAAAATACCACTTATCAAACTTTTGACGTTGGAGTTAAAGCAGTAGTTAGAGGAAAGTCTATAACTTTAAACACTTGTTTTAGAAGGGAATGATATTTATTGGTTGTAGTTATATGTATTTATTTTTATGTGCTCTGTTTCATAATTTCTTGGTAATCTATACTATCACTTACCTTTCTTTCAAACAGTATACTGACCATTTACAAATAAACACTGAAAAATAACAAAATTTTACCTGGACTTAAAATGAATCTGTATAATTCCCAGATCTTCATACTAACCAAAAAGTCAGTCGGTTCGTTAGTGAAAACCAGCTTGGACCCTGCCCCCAGTATTTTAGCATGGCCTGTCTTAGCTCAACAGTGAGGGGTGCCTCCATTCTCCTGCTTGACTACGGTGAAGGTCTTTTGGGGTACTGTACTTTAAGATTTGGAATTGTGTTTATAGGAACCTTGAGGTTCAACCTTGAAATATTTTTGTCAAAAAGTTGAATCTGTCTCCAATTACTGTGGTCACTCATAAAGGCCTTTGCTGTGTTCTCAAGGCCGGGCCAGTGTGGGCGGTGAGTGTCGAGTAGTTCGTTTGTTTCTGTCTCTTTAACATGTTTATGGTGATTTTCCCCCTACTCTTATGTAGATGATGTTTGCATAAAGGCTTCTTTTGAGAAATTGTACCGATGTTTCTTTGTTTTCATTTTTCACTGTTGATAATCCTAACAGCGAGGCAGAACCATTTCAGTGGGAACAGATTCATCTAGTGTTAAAGGAAAGGTGACCAGGGATGACTTCAGAATAGGCAAGTGTTTGCCTTTTGTTCAGACCCGTGGCCAGGACTGTTCTGTTGCTTTCTTGTCTAAATCCCAGTGGTAATTTGCAGAGATGCATTATGAATAAAGACAAAACTGGCAATTACTTTGCCAAGGGGACCCTTTGGAGAAGCTATGTATTAGCCCAACAAGGAGAGAATAAATAAATCTCAGATATCCACAGACGAGCAGGAATCTGAAACCACCTACACAATCCAGGATTGCTCCATTTTTTTTCCTTATCCTCCTACTCTTTCCTATGTCTCTTTCTACTCTGCTATCTCTTGTTCCTGTCTCTTAAGTTGTCCTGTGAGTACATCTCTGGGTCTGTCAGATATCTGTGGTTTTCCTTTCCCTCCATAACTGTCAGGGAAAGGAAGCGGGTAGTGCTGGTCTGCAAAGTGCCCTTTACTTCACCTTTACTATCCAGACATGACACTCTCCTACATCTAACCCCTTGACGGTAATAAAGAGAAAGTCTTTTTAAGAAATTAATCTACATAGCTACCTATTCTTCATGAGAGTGTGTGAGCCTTTCATTTCTTAGAGAATGACCATCCCATACCAAAGTGTGTGATACAATATGATAAAAGCATGTTCTGAGCCATTCATCAGAATGGATGGTATACCAGCCGGGTGAGGAGTTTTTGGTGTCTTGCAAAGGCAGTGGCCAGGCAAGGGCTCAGGTCACTGTAGGCCTGGTCACACAAAGAACCACGATGGCATGTTGGCATTTAAACAGAGCACTCAGTGAGGTGGTCAGAGAAATTGCTGTCGTTTAACTTACCATCTTATATGTTTTTAATGAAACTGCTTTTAACGAAAGATGCTAAGAGGCACGGTTTGATGGAAAAAGAGTTTGAGCTTTGATGTTAGATACACTTGGGTTTGAATTCTAGTACCATTATTTCTTTGTGTGTAACTTTGGGGAAATGGTTGAGTCTCTCTGTCTCCATTTGTCTGTCCCTAAGTTAGGGAGAGAACGTGGAGGCAGGAGATGACAGTACTTACCCTGAGGATTGTTCTGAAGACGTATATGGAGGGTTTAGCACAAAGGAAGCATTCAGTAAACAGTAGAGTTCTTTTTTCCATTATGCTGGAGCCTGTTGAAGTAATGTTAGTGGTTATGAGCAGTGGTTCTCAAAGTGTGTTTTGGAGACCCCTGGAGGTCCCTGAGAATATTATAATAACATAAGCATGTATTTAAATGTTCACTGTCATTCTTTTACTAGCATATAGTACAGTTTTCCAGCGGCTACATATGTGCTAATACACTATATTAAATTCAGAAGCGGAGAAGAGAATCAAGCTATATTACATTAACCCAGACATTAAAGAGATTTGCAAAGAGTGTAAAACATACCACTCTATTTGCTATAATATTTTTAGAATATAGTATTTTCATAATATTATGTTATTTATATTAGGCTGTCAATTAAAATTAATATACACATAGCTTTTAACATATAGTCAGTAACCAGTTTCAAAATATGATTGAAGAAATGCAATGGAAAATCCACACTAGTACCAAAAATATAACACACCTAAAAATAAAGTTAGTGAAGAACGCAGGGATGCACAAGAATGAAATGACAAAACTCCACTGAGGGACATAACAATTATTTTTTAGATAGAGAAACCCATTTTATTCTCAGGCAGAAATATTCAATATTTCTTTCTAAATTAAACTAGAATTCAGTAGAGTCTCAGTCATAAGGTCAAGAGAACTTTTTTTGGAAACTTAACAAAACAATTCTAGAGCTCACATGGAAGAACTGACTGGTGAGAATAACAAGAGAAACCCTGAAATAGAAGGGCGATGGAGCACTGGCCCTGGCAAATATTAGAGCTTATACCGCCGGTTTCTAATACAATATGTGCTGGTGCGGCAGGATCAGACACATGAGACAGAACAGCAGCAGCGTGTACTCAAGCCATCCTGAGTTCACAAAGAAAGTACTACCGAGAAGGTGCCTGACTCAATTGGAAAGATGGGTCGCTGAGTAAAGGGACAAGGACAGCTTGATAGCTATGCGTAGCCCCGTCTCACTCCTTACACCACAGCAAGGGACAGGTGGAGCAGAGGGCTCAGTGTAAAACTGTTGGAGTCCAACAGTGGGGAGTATTTTTATGCTCTTGAAATAGAGCCTTTCTTAATATAAACCCCAAGGCCAGAAAACTTTATAAAAACACTTAAATTCCTACATGTCAAAGGACACCATCACCAAGATTAAAGACAAATGGAGAAAAATATTTATGAGATATATGACGAGATAATGTTAATTTACAAGTACAACAAATCAAACAAAGGGCTTAAATAGATTATTCACAAGAGTACAAATGGCTTTAAACATGTAAAAACTTAGCTCACTAACACTTAAGGAAATAATAATTAAAACTACTGTAAAATATTCTCTTTGTCAAGTTGGCAGAGATATAAAGGGGTGATAATACAAAGTGTTCTAGTAGACACGAGTGTAGGTTAACTGGCATGTTCTTACTCAGTTGATGAGAGTATAAACTATTGAAACCTTGTATGGGAATTTGATGATAACTATCAAATTATAATAATAGTAATAATAATCAGTACTCTTTTATTGACTTAAATCTAATGGTTTATTATTAATCAGGATAATGACTATTGTTTTATATGATAAAATACACACATGAAATTATATCTAGGTGATATCCTTTTATTTTTTATCATGAGCTTTTAAAAAATCAGAAACTTATTAAATGAATTTTTGATGTCTATTTATACTACATTGTGAAATATATTAATAGATTTCTTAATACCAGTCCACCTTAACTTCTCTACTAAGAACTCCTTGGTCTTCATTCCTTTAATATCCCATAGACTACATTCAATAGAGAAGTCCAATTTTCACCTGGGTGTTAAGTGAGATCATCCTGTTGTTTGTCCATCAGTAAGTTGGGTGGGTAGTTGCATGCTCTCTTTTATAAATCCTAGCTTTCTAACAAGATTGTTAGAGGCTCTCCTGGTTTCTCTGTTCTGAAGGAGCTTGTGGAGTATAGGAATTATCTGTTCCTTGAAGGTTTGAATGACTTGCCCATGAAATCCTCTGGGTCCAGAGACTGCAGGCTCTGCCTCCTTAAGCAACTTCCTCAGCCTTTTCCAGGATTATTTGGATTTTCCAGTTATCTCCCCATTGATTATGATCTTGGTCTTTTTCCTTGGAAATCATTTACTTCATTCTTATATTTAAGTTGATTAGCATAAAATTAAGCAAAGTCCTGTCTGAGAATCCTTCAAATTTTAACAAGACCTATGCTTAGTTTCCCTGTGTGAATCCTAGTTTTGTATAGTTGGGCTTAACTCTTAGCTCTTGACTTAGCTAGTTAGTAGAGAAATAAAATGCATTGATTCCTACCCATCCCCCAAGGAAGTATCTCTTGTGTTTATGAGTTATACCATTTTCTCATTTATTAAGATTTTATTTTTTGTCTCTTTTTTCCTTCTATTTTCCTAAGATTCATGAACTCTCTTGCAGTTTCAGGTTTAGGGCAAAACTGATCAAAAAATACCAATTCTTTTTATTGCTTGAATTGGAATTTGAGTTATGTATTTTTTTCTGTTTTATTTAATAAAGTGCTTTATAGAAAATGCCCTTAGAGTCCACGGTAGCTATATCTCAAAGGATTTTAAGTTGTATTTTTATTGTCGTTATTTTCTAGATATTCTATCTCTAGTTACAAGTTTTATTTCCTTTTTGACTCAAAACATGGGTTGGAAGGAAGGGTTTCTATTTGGCTTGGAGGTTTGGGGTTTGTTTCTGGTTCTCTGTTATTAGCTCCTGGAATATTTGGCAGAGACGGTGGTACTTTGCTTCTTCAGGGAACTCATCAAGTTTTCGTTGTGAAATTGTGTAAATGTGCTGTTGGTACTGGGAAAGGTACACGGTGCAAAGTTTTATATCCGTTATTAGACTCACCTTGTTAATTATATTATTCAGAGTTCCATGTGTTCACTTTTGATTCCTATTTGGCCCCTGGAGGAGTTTTAAAATCTTCCGTTACAATTTTATTTCTATATGTTTTCTGCATTTCTTGATTTTTTTTCTTTGTATGTTTCAGTGGTGGACTTTATCTAGTTAATAAAGATTGACAATTTTGCCTTAATCGTGTACCCTTTGTTAGAGGAAAAACTCCTTACCTTGCAAGTGATAGAAAGCCCAGCTCAGAGCTGTTTAAACAGTAAATGGAAGGTACTGGTCCTTGTGACTAATAAACAAGTTTTGGGTGGGACTTGACCCAGCAGCCCCAACTGACCCACCAAGATCTTGGTTTCCCTCCCCTTGCTGCTCTCTTTTGGAGGTCTGTATTATGTTGGTACCCGTCCCAAAGTTGAAAGTGGGTCATTACCACCTTCAGACACATAGCTAATGGGAAAGTCCTCAAGAGGAAATCAGAATAGCATTGGGGGAGTGGGTTCTGGGAACGGAACTAACTAATGTCCATTCATTACCTTTGGAATAATTGCCTTATTCAATGCCTCTAACTTGAATTTCTCTTTGATTTTCATCCTGTAACCTGCTTTCTTTGTTATTCATTCTGTTTATCGGACCTTTGCTTATTCTAGATAGTATGTTTCTTTTTTTAAAGTATTTTTTATTTTCTAATTACAGTTGACATACAACATTATATTAGTTTCAGATGTATAACCCAGTGAATGGACATTATATACTTTACTAAGTGATTCAATATATTTACCTATTTATTTCCTTTAGAAATGAGATCACATCCATTGACACACCCTTATGGAATGATATGCCTCAGCTCTCTCCACATCTGCCCTGTGTGAAAAGTTAACCTTTTTTCATGGCAACATCAGCACGCACTGTTGTCATTTTACCCAGGCCCATGTGTGGAATGCTTGCATTTGCCATACCCCTCCATGTTCAGACAAGCCCCCATGACTGGCCCCGCTGTCACTGTCCCATCTGCGTGTCTGTGCATCTCTGAGCACTGACTGCCACTGTGGTTGCCCTTAGCTTCCAACTCTAACTCGTGTCCTGAAAGCTGACGTCCACCACTGCTGCCTATGCTCACATTGCTCAGCTTCCTGCCCCACACGGCTCTAGCAGTGCTGTAGGTGCTGCCCACGCCCACCACCACTGGCGTTCAGCTCTACAAGCTGAAGGCGGCTTACTGCAAGGGCTTCATCTCCAGATGGAGAGAGGGCTGGGCTGCACATAGAATAGGACAAAAGTCTTGAAGAAGGAGTACCCCGGAGGCAGTTCACCTACTGGCAGGGGACATGGTGATGGATACCCACTCGACTCTCAGGCACGTTCCTCACTTCCACCAGGCGCTCTCGAGGGACTGAGCTCAGCTCAGGGACTGGCTCCAGAATTCATCCTGTTTTGGTTTCCTTCCCTTCCCTGTCTCCCTTCTCCATGGCTCTGCCAGCATTTCCTGGCATCACCTTCCAAATAAACTGCTTATCCCTTGAATCCTTACCCAAGGATCTGCTTCCAGGGGAACCCAAATCAAGACAGCCCCCTACCCAGCCAGTGTTGCTCAGTGATTGAGCATCAACCTATGAACCAGGAGGTCGTGGTTCCATTCCCGGTCAGGGGCACATGCTCAGGATGCAGGCTCGATCCCCAATAGGGGGCGTACAGGAGGCAGCTGATGAATGATTCTCTCTCATCATTGATGTTTCTCTCTCCCTCTCCCTTTACTTTTTGAAACACAAATATGTTGTTTAAAAGACAGCCCCATGAAAGACACTATTTTAAGCTTTGGCATAAAAAAGCAATACTTTGTTTACTTGAATTATTTGATGAATAATGAAGAGTGTTCTTTTACTTTCTAAGTACAGTTGTCCCACGGATAGTTACAGCTTCTTTTATATAAACCCAGTTAAACACAACAATGTGCACTGAACGCTCCTCTGTCTAGAGCACTCAGTGAGGGAGATGGGAAGATTGACAAGCATCTTGTCTGCCCACACAGGACTTAGAGGACAGGGAGTTGAGCCATTTGCATAAACCTCTCTGACTCATGAGAGTTATTAGTATCACAGAAAATGAAAAGTATTCAATGGGAGTATTTTCTTTTTCAGTTTGTTGTTTTTGTAATTAAATGTTTAGTAGATACAAAAGATAATGACTTAAGATGTAAATAACAGCTATTCAGTAGTCCTGGACCCATCCCCCAGTTTAAGAAAACATTTTTTAGTTACCTTTTAAGTCACTGCCTGTGTGTCCCTCCTAGATATTAGGATTCCTTCCCCTCCAGCCAAGTTACCCTGATCTGGATTTCTGCTATGCGCTTGTATCCCTAAACAAAATCTACTCTATAAAAGCGAAATATTAAAATTAACCGTTTCTCCGAGACAGGGTAAGCCACGCCCACCAGCCAATCAGAGCGGCTGTATGCAAATTAGCCCAGCCAACATGGCGGCCG